>CM060863.1:34018910-34292295 GCA_030737845.1 Acorus calamus | reverse complement strand
TCATTTACGTCTCATAAAATATATAAACACTTGCACAATTGCATAAACGAATGCATGTAAACATCCTGCTTTTTAGTCCTGTTATTTCAACTTTTGAATAATTATGAATTGTATTTGTGCACCAATATGTAACTCAATATGAAAGAAAAGATGCACTCAAATTCAACCCTAAAAAATTAATGTGGTCCTTTCCAAGTCTCAATTTCAATCTCATATAATTTTTTTAAAAAAAATAACCTCATCTAACAAGGTCTTTTATAATTTAAAAATAAAATATATATTTTAATAATTACATGAATCAATTTATAAGAAATGTGAAAAAATTACAAGTGTGCTATCGAGATATATGGGCTTGAAATTAGAGCTAAAAAAAATATTATGTAACAAATCTCTAAAAAAATTTTTTTTTTTAAAACAACTCTAAAAAAGTTGACTTGTATCTAAAAAAAAAGGATGCCTAGCGCAAGATGTGTTTTGTATGTAACCATGTGATTTGTGATTCAACTCCATTACAAACCTAAAAAACACACGTATTGAAGATGGGTGGTGATAGAAATGCATCCGGTCTCACAAATATAAACAACATTTCTACATCTAATCATGCACAAAGTGAGCAACACTTTCAGGAAGAAAAAAAAAATCAAGTTAACTTTTCTCCTCTCGAGAGTAAGACTCGGATCCAGGACCCTTTCATGAAGGATAATGTAAGTGGTTCAGTAAAAAAGAACCTCCAAGTTCAAATATGGATTCATTTCCTCTACAACGAGGATCTTCATCATCTAAACGAATGAGTTATATGTTACTACCAGGCACAAAGAATTACAATGTATAAAAACCTAGCATGTCAAAAATTGAACAAAAAAAGGAGGGGAAGATCCTGAATAGTTTTGAAAGTTAGTGTTTCCCCTACACATGCATCAAAACCAAGAAGCTTTGAAGTTAAGTTGATTGAGCGGAAACAGGGAGAAAAGGATGAAAACATGATCTCCACATACATATTGTGGGATGAGCTTCTATACTCATTTTGGATGAGTTGCTATATGTGCAAGTTGTTGTTGTTGTTGTTGATAATGATGATGATGATGATGGTGATGATGTTGTCGTTGTTGTTGTTTCTATATACACACAACTGCTTGAGCAACATGAATGCCAAAAAGTTGCCTGACCACTTCAGCTTCTTCAACCCCCCTACTTCTTTTCACCGCCTGCACCAGTGCAATTGAACTCCACCTGCATGTCATTCAACCACACTCTTTATTAGGTGCATGTTGAGATATATCTTTAATCATCACACATCATATATTTCAAAATTTGGGCGGTGGCGCTGTTACCCAATCCCATATACCTCGATCGTTTGTCCAACAAGGTGTGTACCTTGTTGAACAAAGCATGAAATTTCTCACTTTTTCTATAAATAGGTACATACAAATCATTGGACAGTATAATTCATTTTTATGAACTTATATGCTTCATTACCGGAAGTATACACCTTTAAAAAAAATTAAAACACGTGAGATCTGCACTTGGGCCTGCATGTGGCACTGTTCCTAACATTATCCAGTTTCAAATAATTCATTTTATATATTTCAAACAAAACCTTCATCCAATATATGGATTCTCAGATTTTAATCAAAAGAACGATCACTTAAGCTTCACATATTGCTAATTAATATTATAGTGGAAAAAACTATTTTCTGGAAGGTTGACATGTATCCACAATAACCAATACAATCGAATGAACTCCGGGTCTGGGGCACATTTATGGATCAGGTTAGAGTAAAGGTTGGGGGATTAACCTTGAAACACCCCACGCTTATACATCAAGATATTATCTGCTTCGCTCCTTAATAGGCTCATGGTTTTAAAATGTGTCTTGGTATTTAAGAGTTATGCTCACATATATACACAAACTATTCTTATCCTCCGTCACAAGACGATGTGAGACTAAACTCATGGTGTGAGAACTCACATCTCCCTCACCTTCAACCCATCCATGGGACTTTTGGGTCTCTTGGCTATCCCAACCCACCCCAACGAGTCAGGCGTGACATACCCGAACCATTAGGTTGAATGCAACCCAATCCTATTGGAGTGGATCAAGCCACCAGCAAGCCACTAGACTCTTAACACATGCCTGTATATTATGAAGCTCAAACTCAATTCTGACTGAACCAAGCCATCTCAACCAGACAATGTGAAGACTTCGTCTGAGTCCAAAGTATACTCTCTCTGTCAACTACTGCCCTTACCCAAACCACCAAGGATCGAATGACAAGGAAAAAAACAAAGCCATGGTTCCAAGGGTTTAGGTTGAGCTTCGGGTCAATGGAACATCTGAACTCTCCTTAGGATCACAACGCTCAAACCCCTGAATTTGGACATCTAACTCTTGTGCTAGCAAGTACCCTACAAGCAGACAGTTCTGGAGGGCGAATTCAGAATACGTGGCAACAAACTGGAAACACCTATACTTTTCACCCAGTCAAGGTTGACAGTCAAGAGACCTATGTGATTCTAATGTGAAGAATAGACATGGTGGTCTGACACGTAACCAAAGAATACCTATGAGAGGCAGCATTCCATCAAATCAGGTATGAAATTCGTAGTTCCAAAAAATGTGTCCACTTTAAGCCCTTAAGGTGTGTTTGAGCTGGTAATGAAAATGGAAGAAAAGTGAAGAAATTTGGCTCAAAGGGAAACTGAGGGAAAGGAAATAATTTTCCTCTCGCCAGTTTTTGTGTTGTTTGTCTATGATGGAAACCTACAAAATTTTCATATACTAATTTAACTATAATATAAATGCACACTCAAAATTACTTCAAAACCCACATCATACTACATCATAGAAACCCAAAACCTTGAACATAGGGTGTGATGGGTGTACAAGAGAGAAATACCTGCAAGAATTGAGTTCTGTAAATAGGTTCGTATGTGGGTGTATGTGGGTCATGATTGCAGAGGAATGATTATTATGCTGAGAAGAGTGAGGTCACTTTCCCTCCTGTAGGATGCGGAAAAAAAATCCCCCCTCTTCTAATAGTGAAAAATGAAAGATAAAATGAGGGAAAGTTCTCTCTCCTTTCTTATTAGCACAAGCACCATCCTTTTAAATGGTCAAAGGGAACCTATTAACTTTTCCTCATTTTCCATTACTTTCCCTTCCACACAAACACACCCTAGTATTTTTGTTCAGAGAGGAGAGAAAAAGAGAGAGTTGCAAAGATTCTTTAGGAGAATCCTCATGATCTAACTTGATCGTTAGTGTCCTCTTAGCAGAGTACCACACCGGTGTTGAGATTGGTCACATAAGTCCCCCATGATTCATCACCGGATATTATGGAAATACACTTGTCTATGGAAATACACTTGTCAAGATCTGAATCCACCTGATTCATCACCGACGACTACACAAATCGCTCATTGAAACTCAAATCCAGGTGGATCTCTCCTCCAATTCCAAGACTCTGTCTCAATATTCACAGCTTGATCAGTTTCACCCAAGATTCGATCCGAGACTCGTTTCCGTTCGAATCTTGCTCCTTCAACTATCGTACCAATTTTCTGAAAGAAGAGGCTGGTAGTTTAAATTATGATAATTCCTCATAAGAAACACTAGCCGTTATCAACGATAACAGGAACCAGTTAGCCTCAACTATCAGTAATAAGAACAGATATCCATTGTTTGTCAAAGCAATACAAATTGATCCACGCTAGGGCTGACTTGTCTGAAAGGACAAAATATATCATCAAGAGAAAAACACCTGGGTAATGGAGGAGGCAGAAAGTAATCAATACAGAAATTTTCACAAAAAGTGATTTGGGTCAAATTATTAAGATACAAAAATTCTTTGCTCCGATGCAGATCAATGCCTACTAAAGAACTAAATACAAATGACAAACACCTAGTTTACTAGAACTGGATCAAAAGAATCTTTTGCGAATACAGATATAAAGACTAGCATGTGAGCAAAGAAATGAGCTCTCACACCACTAAAATAGTCATGTGCACTGGTAGCATTCCAGGCAAAGGAACTCATGCATATTGGAAAAATATAATGTTCTTACCTCTGGATACTGCACTGTGGATATTGATACATCTTACTCAGCTAAGATAGGATCAGGACCTGTCTGAAAATCCATGGTCAAGCCAAAATATGTCCAACAAAAACCTGATGATCAAGCCAAAATGGATGTGCCATAGCACATGCTATACTGCGCTGAAATTTGATGCAAGTCATATGGAGGATTCTATTATTTCAGAGAAATGGATACTTTGATAAGGTACAAACCGCAGGATTGCTATGCTATCCAGGATAAGATCAAAAGGAGACTTAATCTGAAACCACAAAATTTTGTCAGATCCGAGGACCACCTGAGTATTTACAACCACTCTACAAGAGACAAGAAAATGTACGGTCATGTAGAACTCATATCAGATGCTTGGGAAATGGGCTCATGATTTAGACACGGTATATCAACAATTTGCTTAAATGCTCCATGACCATGTACTTCATCCCCCACAGAAGCACAGACATCAGATTCCATAGAAACCTTGTCATCTTTCAGCCCATTGATATCATCTGCATACTCATCACAACCATGAGTTGAATCAACATGATTAATCATTATGGCTTCAATTTCTGGTGGGACATCATGCACATCTTCACCCCCATCAATACCGTGCTCTGCATCAGCTGCGGTAGATTTTGATTCCACAAGATTTTCAACATGATTCACAACCAGCGTACAAGAATCCTGCTCAAGCGCAATTCCATGATTGTCTGTTTTCCAATGGTCAGTGTCCCCACCAGACAGACGGATGCTAACCTTTCGGTCTGAAGATTCAACATAACCATTTGTCAAAATGGGCTTATCATCAGAATACATCTCAGAAGTACAATTTGTATGCTTTGATTCATCCAGAAATTTGGAGATACCATGAGCAACCTTCCCATCAGAGTCTTGAACATTTTGAACAATACTAGAGACTCGAGTTTCAATTTGGGGAGCAAGGCACGGGGAATTGCCAGGAGAAACCTGGGCCTTTTTATCGGAAGGATCCGATGATGAGACATGTATAATGGCAGCATCGACCGCTGGTTCAGCAGCAGCAGCAAGGACTTTGTTCTCATGCATGCCATCAGCCATATACTCGTTGCTTGAATAAGTATTAAGCCTGTCTGAAACAACTGTAGAAAATTCGGTGCCCCTTGAAGTCACAAAAGTACTGTTTCCAGAGTCCTCAACAGCAACTTCATCTTTTACTTTTGGCATGTTGATTAACTCTGACTTATATTCAGTAACAATGCATCCAGAGTCTTCACAGATTGCAACATTTAGCTCATCAGGACAAACTGTATGAAATTCATTCTCCACTGCAACATGACAATGAGAGAGAACATCATTTTCTACACCAGTGTCATCAATTTTCTCAGACGAAGTCTTATTATCATAATGCCCAGAGTTTAAGCCATCTGTAGTTTCAAGTTCATCAGGACATCCTGCACAAGAATCATTAACCACTGCAACAGAAGAATAAGAGATGACTTCGTCTTTTACTCCAGGACTGTCAATTTGGCATGATGAGTCCTCAATGGCAGAGCGTCCAGAATTTTTTACCATTGCTGCTTCAAGATCACCATGAGAAGCAGGGAGAGAGTCACTTGCCACAAGAACAGAAGAATCAGAGATAGCCTCAGAAGTATGATGTCCTGATGCCTCTTTAGATGCACAATATTCAAGTTCAGTCTCAGCAGATTCAACTGTTACTGCATGAAAGCCCTCTTCGGATGACTGGCAGTTAGACATGGGACCAGATGTCAAAAACTCGGAGCTATTAAGATGAGCTACTGCATGAGGATTGGCCTCCAGGACCTCATCTGGATGTTCGTCATTATTGTATACAGGTTTTCCACCACAAATATTGGCCTCCCCAGATTCACTGGTGGTCTGGACACCATCATTTGCAATCTTCACTTCATAACTGTGGTGCAAGTTACTACAGGGAGGCGTCTGGAGATGTGAATCAACTGAAATAATGTGGGGACCAGTTTCCATCCCAGAATGATTAAAAACTTTCTGATCGTGCAATATAGCTCCTTCGACCATAATTCCAACTTCAGGTTGATGTGACTCGCAGACTTTGTCTGGTGAATGGGAATTATTGACAGAGAGGGGAAGCACGACTGAGTTGCTTTCCATCTCAGGTTTGAGTTGAGTGCCGCTTTCAACTTCAATGGTCCTCCCATCTACAAATTCAGTGGTTAAACAACAAATGACTGATGATTAAAGACATGACATGGTATTCATTAAAGCATGCCAGTGTAAGCATGTGCAAAATGCACACCCATAAAAGGGGGGAAAATACAGTGAAACATGGTGAGGGGGACTTGGAATCTTCTATGACTAGGCATCAATCACGGATTTGTTTCTGATTACCACTTGCATTGGGAAAAAAAAGTGAAACATGGTGAGGAGGACTTGGAATCTTCTATGAGGAGGCATTAGTTACTGATTTTTTTTCTGATTATCACTTATTCTTCTATGAGATGGGTACACAACTAATCCTGGTCTGTAAAAGGGAATTTCTGTGAGAAGATAATGATGTTTTTTGGAATATAGACCAACTGCTCAATTAAAATGCATATTATTTTGGTAAGGGATATGAAACAACTCCTCACACAATTAATTGAGGAGATATGATTTTGAATCCCACACAATAAATAGTTTGATACATTCCACAATTACTTGAGTGAGATTTTTATATCAAAAAACAAAATAAATCGCTTCAATCAATGGTTGAGATTTCCCTGGGACACTGGCGTGCCTCAACCTGGGATTCTCTTTATAACTTTATAGATTATTACCTTCAATAGAGGCTGCCTTTTCTTCATATAAATCTTGCTTCAGAAGTGGTTTATGTAACATGTCCGTGAAGGGGAATACCAACATGCTTATTGACTTCATCTCTTGTCTGTGTGCCTCCTCGAGTGGCTTGAAACCAAACATCAGAGTCCAAGTATCAAAGAGTTCAGGTATGGCAGGTATGACCAATTTTTCCACATTTAGAGAGCACAAAACCTGGAATGCAAAATAATGCAACTTATGCACGTGAAGCAATGGCAGGCTTCAAACCAAATGTAGGTAATGAAACTACCAAGAAACAAGCATTTATCAAAAGCAACCAGAGATAATACTAAAATATCAGGTAAAGAAACAGAAGAAAAGAAAATGATTACAAGTACAAAAACAACATGAACTTTTGGGACCTTGCAAAGATGGTAAAATGTCACCATAATAAAGGTGGAAAACAATTTTTTTATATAGGTGATGCTGGACCCAAACCCATGACTTATGGTTGCAAATTCTCATGTCAACCACTGAGTTACAGGTCCATGCCCTATGTGGAAGACAAACAATGTCAGTAAATAAAAAGCCAATTGATTAAGGGTCAAACAAAAAAAAAAGTGTTAGCATGATATAATGCACAGGGCAAGCCTTTCCAACTCTGACAAAGATAGTAACAAGAACTTTTAAATTTTGAATATATCAAAAGCAATTAAATTGCTTATATATGTTCACCTATAACAGAGGCTAAGGGCAAAACCAAAATGTAAATATATATTGCATACTGATTCAATTGCACTCAGAAGTCGTCTGCACATCCCTTGACGTCTATACTTATTGCGAGTACCAATGAATGGCATCTCTGCTAGCCTAGTTCCATGAATCCTGTTTGACCAGGAAAAAGAGTGGGCAATGTTAGAAGAAAGACTTAGGCAATCATAAGAACTCTGCTAAAGAAGAAAAGAAATACTGCAGATGACTAAACCAGAAACCTTCTGTCAACTGGAACTTTCTATAAAATGGGTTTTGCAATTCTTAGGTTCTTGCTTAACAGTAAATTAAGCAGCATTTGATCATTTTTCAATTGATATCCTCAGAAAAAACACACATAAAGAAGTGAATTTCAGAGAAGGTAAATGAGACTATTCTCCAAGATCCATTAGTGAGTTTCAGGCACAAGAAAGCAGCCTAATTTCATGATTGACTTGTATTGCACATGTTATTTTCCCAAGAATTATCAAACAGCAATAGGTCCTCAGGCAAAATATGAGATTGAGCAAAATATAATACCCTTCTAAAAAAACTACCAAGAATTTGAGATCCAATCAATGTCTTTATGCAATGAATATATTGAGGTGCCCACTGTGATCTAAACTTTTGTAAGTTAAAAAAAAAACAGAAGATTTACAAATAAACAAGAAATAGTGGCATAGAGGCAATGTACCTAACGGTTGCCACAGAGATAATCTCATCCTCCCTCTCCAAAACAAGGGTGTAAAAGCCACTATAATCAAGCCGATTGAAATTCGACCTACACATAAAACAAACAAATAGTACAAACTTTTTAATGTTTTTATATGACGCACTTACAGAAGATTAAAACTCAATCCATGTCCCACAATGAAAAGAAAACTTTGCTCTCCTACTGCACTTTTCTAAGAAGTGAAAAATAAAATATAAATTTAGGCTTACAATAAGACAAAGGGTGACAGGCAGTAGCGAGTAGCTACTCATTACAACACACCATCAAGCAATCCCTATGATGGGATTTAAATCAAGTCTGCAGACATTATGACAAAGATAACAGATAACCATTGAATAAAGAATGGATTACCTATTATGATAATGCAAACAAAGTAAAGCATGTATCAAATATAAATTCCAGAGCTAGATGTCACCAATGTGGATCCTAGACCCATGCTCTAGCCTTCTTCCATATTTACACATTCACAAAATAGAGTGCACTGAATACATATCATGGAAATTGACAAGGAAAAGGGGGAATGAAAACATGTAGTAACAAGCCTAAATGGGAATAAGACAAACACATTTCACATGCCACACAATTTACAATGGTTGACTTCAAACCTACCATTAAATAGATAAGCAATTACAGATTGCACAATGAGAGTTACAATAAAAAATAAATCATAAAGCTCTTGAGAAATTATATTTATATGTATATTCTAAATTCTTGTGTTAAGAGGGTAGCTCAACAACTGAAAAACAGTTCAAAATTTGTGGAAGCCAAATGGAAGATTTGTCAATGTTCAAACCATTGTGAGTTGAGACGACAAAAATTAGCATCCATTCTCCCAGATTTCTAACTGCATCAACCACTGATGTTCAGCTGGATGGCTGACAAAGTTAGACTAATCAGATATACAACTTTAATGTATACCTAAAGTACGCTGATGTGCACATTAACAGCTAGTTATTTTCAAGTTCTAAAAAAAAATTTGAATAATGATTCAAAATTTGAAAGCATCTTTATTTATTTTTGCTAAGCAGTTATAACATACAAGAAAATAAGCATCAGCATATAAAGCATATTATTTTAATGTATAATCCACAGATATCAATCTGTATCCAACATCAAAAAGACAAAACGGAGTTCACCAGGCCGTGGGGGGCAGAACTCAGAAGTGCTTACCCACAGTTATAAAGAACATTATGTATCAAGTCGATGCCACTTCTCTGGTCAATTGTGGGCAGGAAGCATTCATCCATTACTGTTAGTGCAACTGCAAGCTTGGAGTTGCAATCTGCCCTCAGTGCATTTCCAGGAACTGATTCCTTCGAATTTTCATCAAATCGTTTAATTAACGTCCACGAGAATCCTACTTCCATAGGATTTCGAACCCCAAGGAGCTTCTGCAGTTGCTCAAACAGCTGCAGGCATATTGAAATGAAATCTAAGCTCCACTATAAACATTAGAATGAATCAAGAGCGACGGGGAAGAAATACAACAAATTTATAGCAATGCACAAAAAAAATTTAACTAATAGTCGCAGGTAAATGAAAAAGTATGAAGACGTAACTTATGAAAGCCAAATATATCAGTTTGGGCTCAATTATTTAATTGGAAAGTGGGGGGTCACAAGAAACTAAGATTTCCCTGCACATGCATCATGGAAATATTCCAGACAAAATTAAACTAAATTTAGTTTTTTGAACAAACTATTTCAAGTTGCACATTAAATAACTCAAACTTCTGCCATGCCACCAGCACAACGGAATGGTGGAGAGGACCCTCGATCACAATGCAAAAATTCCATCAATTGCAGGGGTCTCACAGTATAGATTTTAGATAACACACAGAACTATTAAGAAGTTATGACAAGTTTATATACATGTATCTCATATAATCATGAATTAAAAGCATTGCTGCACAGAGTTCCGCCATAGGGGACGGTTACTTAAACAATTAAACCCCTGTTTAGTGGAAAACCACCCCAATTGGAAAGCCACCCAACCAATTTTTTAGAACCTATAAAACCACCCCGACTAAATACTATTGCGTAAAACCACCCCTACCGACCACACCCCATTTTGAACCAAGCCCACCCCCTGTAGACCAATGCTACATACGTCGACATTTCTAGTGTCGAACTAAAGGGTTACACAAACTTATTTTTTGTTATAATATCGACACATGTATTGTCGATATGTGTTAAATATGTTGCCAAGCGAAGTGTCGATACTAGCAGATTATTGAAAAATAAAAAGAGTTGTGCATTTCAAACTAACATCTTCTTCTTGTTTTTTTTGTGTCATATTTTGTCCTTTGAAATCCTCGTTGATCAATGATTTTGATTCATTTCTTAATTATTAGTTTGATATAATTTATTTTTTATCTATATTCAAACCAGGCTAGCAATATAAACTAACAATGACTCATTTTATTCAAATATGTGATTGATGTTAGTTTGAAAAGCATAACTTTTATTTTTTATCTTATATGTCGATCGATACTTATTTTTTTATTTTTCAATAATCTACTGATATCGACATTCCGCTTGGCAACATATTTAACACATATCGACAATACATGTGTTGATATTATAACAAAAAAATGTTTGTGTAACCCTTCCGTTCGACACTAGAAGTGTCGATGTATGTAGCAACGGTCGACACTACGTTTGTCGAACAATACAGGGGGGGTTGGTTCAAAATGGGGTGTGATTGGTAGGGGTAGTTTTCCTTTGGTTTCGGGTGTATAAAAATGATTAATCACGGGGTGGTTTTCTAATTGTATGGGGTGGGTATATAACTCCCCTTCCGCCATATGCCAAAATCAATTTATTTTTATATTTTGAAACTAGCATGTATATATTTGACTTTTTTTTTCTTATACATATATCTCAATCAAGGAAGAAATACCAATTCTACGATATATTGATAATTGTGTATTTCCACTGAAATATAGCAATTGATAGAAATGAAAGACTAGTAAGCATATCATCCATTCGCATCCAATGTAGTAAAAAATTGCCCTTACCTCCTGATTAGGCATACAACAAACAAAACAAACAAGTCAAAGCAGCCTTGTATCAGAGATTTTGCCATAATTATTAAAAAGTATACCATCACAGTGTTTTACAATGTTACAAGAAGATGAACCATAGGAAACTCTTTAAGATGACATAAATGTTCTTTTCAATGATATGAATTTGGTAGAAGAGATGAAAGGTACCTGGTCTATGATGACAGAAAATTCAAAAAAAAAATGATAGATGCTTAAAAGAAATGATAGATGCATAAAAAAATTGATATTCCATTAGCCTTACGGTGAATATATTTTAAAAAATTCAAAAAAAATATTCTAGGTCAATATATATTATCAGTCTCTTATTCTTGAGGAAATCTAAGGTTCTTCTGAAACAAAAAGGTATTTGTATGTGGGATGCCCCACAATAGCAGCTATACATGGATTTGGACAGAGGATTAACAGGAAAACCCAAAAGCTGTTCTCGCATGTCAGGAGACATGCCAACCATCTATTCTTTCAACGAACACAGATTTGTGCAACAGAAAAATGTTAAGATGGGAGGTGGTTAAGGTGCAAGTACTGCAAAGGTAATCTAGGAATTCATTTAATCTGTGCATTTCTCCATTGGTAACATAAAACAAAAAATCAATGCAATTAGAATACACCTGAATCAAAATCCAAGAACCCATATTCTCAAACCATCCTCATGATCAAGGAACTAGAATCCAGCAATTCAGTCATTACAATGGCGTCACCAGAGAAATTATCTCTAAAATGTCCATTGCTTTCAGATCAGATTATCCAACCAAGCAAATCAATGAGACAAACCTTAAGTATGATTTGGAAGATAATGGATGAAACAGAACATGAAAAGACAGTATTACCTTTCTGCAGTTCTCCCCGCAAAAAGATAGGGTTAAACTACAGGAATCATTAGGAAACCCATCAGCTTCTGGGATGCACTCTTGGTGAACTGAAAAGGACAAGGTTCCAGTAATTTTTCAGCGGCCATATCTCTGAAGCACATGTGAAGGAAAGCTTGCGATGCTACAGGAAAAAAATGAATAGTGGAACAAGGAGGATGGTGTGTACATTTTTCTTGACATTGACCACATGAGATCAATGGCAAAGCAGTCGAACAATTGCCATTGTAGGAGCTGCCAGGTTTACCACAAAATCTGCATGAACAGTTTGGACAGTGCCAATCGCCTGAAGGGAGGACCTGCAATGCAGATATACAAACATTAAATGCAGATTGGTCTTAGTTACTTGAAGTTAAATCCACACTGGGAAAACATGCGGTCTGAAAAAATAATATGGTGGTATAGGGGATGGTAAATTCTCAAATCTTCATAACCCATGTTCATCGGGGTTATATAAAAGTGAACTGCTTTTAGACATCTGTGGTTCATTTGAAAAAATGGACCATGAAAGCTGCTCATAGTTTACAATACACTACAAGCTTCTCGATCTAAAGGCGCAAATGGATGAGCTTTTTTTTTTTTGAAAAAAACAAAATCACTCCAATGGGCCATGGGTACTCTCGCACACCTTGATGCCTAAGCAACTTTGATGGAAAGTTGAAGGGCAAGTGTCACAGCAGATCAAGTCCCCACCATCTCCACATATGATGCAAGTATCATCATTGGGGTCATCCCCACTGGTGTCGATCGTATAGAAACCACACCGCTCAGATTCTTCCTGTTTGTTCCATGCATCCAACTGACACTGCAGAAGAGAAAGCTCCACTCCCTCCACGAAAATGTTCTCATAGGGCTGACAAAGCTTGCTTCCTGCATGGACCTCAAATTTTGGGACTGTCACAATCTTACTGCAGCACTTGCAGCGTATGCCATCCCTCGTGATCGAACCCTCATGCACCACCCGGGTGCGCCTTCTGTTCATGTACTTCACCTTCCCGTTCTCAGGAATGACCCTCAAGTCAATCATCCATGAGAGGACCGTCCGTTTCCCATCATACAACACATAATCATCCGAACCTGCATCCTCATTTTGACTAGACCGACGAACCAACAACGCGCAGCCTCGCTGTTGTTCTGTTCTCCTCCCCTGTACCAAACGGCCTTTGTCACCAGAAACCCTCTTGGCCTTGCCTGCCCTTAAAGTCTCTTTCTCTGAGGATCCAATTGAGTAATCCATATCGCTGTCATAAGCAGTGGCGCTATTCTCTTTAACTTTCCTTCGTTTTGTGCCTTTCCTGCTCTCCTCGGATTTTACTTCCCTTTTATGCTTCCTACCACCCTTGCCCTTCTTCTCTGTCTCTTCCTGCCTTTTCTTGCCGACTCTTTTACTAACCTGAATCCGCTTCAATAAAGCAATCTCCTCCAGAGGCACGATTGGGAACGGCAAAACTTTCCCATTAAGAACCTGTTCCTCGACGTTCTCAGCCTTGCAACCATATTCTGCAAGAAGTGCATCATAAGCCTTGACTATTGACCAGTAGCCCCTATTCAGTGGGGGTGGGGATATATACACCTGGTCCTCATAATCTCTACCATTCCTCGGCCTCAGATCAATTTTCCACCCCACATCCAAAAGTATCCCTTTCAACCTCTCCCGCACGTTCTGCTTCTCTGTCATCCGACATTTCTCTGTCCCTTTAGGAGTAGGAACATCCACCTGCCCCCTATCCATCTCCGGCTCCCGAATTCCATTATTCTCTACACGCTGCTTCCTAACACTCTTTTCTTGGGTTTTCCGGGGATTCAAAACATCCTGATCAGACAGTCCTCTTTTTTCTTGGGATTCAGTATGCTCTGAGTCATCCCCACTCAACACATTTGAAGAACAAGCCGGGTTCCTCCTCAAAACATCCTGATCAGAAAGTCCCCTTTTTTCTTTGGATTTATGGTGCTCTGATTCATCCCCGCCCAACACATTTGAAGAAAGTACCGACTTCCTCCTCAAACAATTCTGATCAGAAATTCCTCTTTTTTCTTTGGATTTAGAGTGCTCCAAATCATCCCCACTCAATACATTCGAAGAACGCACAGGGTTCCTCCTCAAAACATCCTGATCAGAAAATCCTCTTTTTTCTTTGGATTTATGGTGCTCTATCTCATCCCCACCCAACACATTTGAAGAACGCACCGACTTCCTCCTCAAACCATCCTGATCAGCAATTCCTCTTTTTTCTTTGGATTTAGAGTGCCTCAAGTCATCCCCGCTCAACACATTCAAAGAACGCACAGGGTTCCTCCTCAAACCATCCTGATCAGAAATTCCTCTTTTTACTTGGCATTTAGAGTGCTCCAAGTCATCCCCACTCAACACATTCGAGGACTTCCTCCTCAAAACATCCTGATAAGGAAGACCTCTTTTTTCTTGGGATTTAGAGTGCTCTAAGTCATCCTCACCCAACACATTTGAAGAACGTGCAGAGTTCCTCCTAACCTCACTAGCTCCTCTTCGGGAGTATGTTTTCTCCGGAACACTTTGCGCCCCATTCGCTTTCGGCAAGATCTTCAAAACACCACCTTTGCCCTGCACCCTCAAAGCCCTCACTTGCTTCATAGCGATCCTCTCCTTTATTATCCCTCTCAATTCCTTCACATCAATCACGTCCTCTTCGTCTTGCGACCTCAGTTTCTTTCCCTTCTTCATCGTTTTCATTGCATCCCCTTCTCTGCTTCTCTTCTTATCAAAGACCGGACCTTTGCCTCTCCTCCCATCAAAGTTAGCTTCTTTTTTCACTGGGGGGCTCTTCGGGCGGAGGACGAAGCCCTTCCCTCCGCCGTCAGATTCGGAATCAGATTTCTCCAGCACCAACCGCCTCTTCTTCTCCTTCAGCGAGATTTTAAGAACCTTCAATGGCTTCTCCGTCTCGTCCTCCATCAATGGCGGATTAGCCAATCCTACACGATCAATTCGAGTGCAACGAAACCGTAAATTGGGATACCGAAACCCTAGATCACAAATTAAGAAAAAAAACTTTCCTCAACAGCGAAACTTACGAATTCAATGATCCAATAAAAATAAAAAGACGAACTCGGCATTCATGTATTCAAATAACCGAAATCGAAAAAATGGATTTACCTTTGACACAAAAAAAAAAAACAAAACAAAACCTCTGAAAATCGAATCCGATCGTCAAAATCTTTTTTTCTTTTGGATGCGCAGAGAGAGAGAGAGAGAGAGAGATTGTGAAATTAATCGTTGGGGTTGGTTTTTTAAGGTCCTTTTTTTGGATTATAATAAATCATGGCATAGTATAACATTATCCAAAGCAGGATAACAGTATATATAATATGCTTGGTAGGTATATATACTGCGACAGCTGAGAAACTGTAAAGCATTGCACCCACAGGTGTGTTTGGTTGGTGGTTAGAGAAAGATTTGCTTAATATTTCATTTTCATGGCTAGTATTTATTTATGAGGAAGAATTAGGTTTAGGTACAATAATAGGATGTCATGGAATCATGCATGATTTGATTTTAAAAGGTGGTGTAATTTTATGTTTTTTTTAATGAAAAGGTAAGCAAGCATGTGTCAAAATTTTATAAATTTAACTGAATATGTCAAATTTAAAATACAAGAACGGAGTAATTGTTAATGGTGATTGCGTGGAAAGTTGAATGAGCTGCAATAAATGATGATTTAACTTTTTTGCGCATGTACATGGTTTCCTTTTTTGGTACTTAGATAATATTAAAATGGATATAGGGAAACATACCTCAATCAGGTGACTTTTTGTTTCACTAATAATTCTTTATATGTTTGATTGATGGATGAACAATAATAAATTATATATATGCATTTTTTGCATATTTTATCATGATGTAATTATTATTTTATTTACGTCAAACAAGTTTAATGTATTTTCTTTCTTTATCTAACTTCTCATTCGCAAAATGAACAACACTTTGGGCACCCTCAATTCCTGATGGAATTGTTTTTGTGAGGTTTATAATAAATTGTTTACGATTTTATTTATTTATTCCGTGTTGGAAGATAAGAAAGTTATCAATTAGTAATTTAGCGTTAATTCACTTTTTAATGATCTAATGACAACTTTCTAAACATGCATGTGTAATTTGAATCTATTGTATGATGTTGCTTTAGGTAGTTTTGAACAACCTATCAGTATTTCTCCTCTCGTTATTCTAGATTTTGAGAACCATTCTTATTAGGTTAAGTACCATTGTCGCATATTTTTGTGGAGTGAGCATAGTCAATTATCAATTAAGGGTGCACTTGGTCAACTGGATGTTGTCTATGAAAGCAAGAGCAGAGAAGGATTAGGGGTTGCAAACTAGATGCTCCAAAACGGGCATTGTTGTCCAAGTGGTTGGGGAAGTTTGTAGTTGAGAGTTCTTTGCTATAGAGGAGGATGTATTCAAGTTGCTTGCAGAGAAGGAAGACAATGTTGTCTTTCTATTTCCAGACATTGTCGAGGTTCATTGAGGGTCTGGAGGTCTATCTCTCACTTGGGGGAGCAACTTTAGGGAGCGATCAGGTGACAATTAAGTGGTGGCGAACATATTTGGTTTTAAATTTTCGCTAGTGTGGAATTAACCCTTTCAAGGATGTCTACCATAATTGTTTATTGTGGCTCAAAATAGGTCTGGGTTGGCCATAGGGTTCCGAATAGCAACAATAAATGGTGTCGGTTTGATGCTCGAGATTGAGAAAGTGATTATTAGAGGATGAGTTTATCCAATACATTCAATTATTTTATGTTTTGGCTATTTTCAGGATCATTGACAATGTAGTGGATTGGCCGATTTGCTCTCCAAAACCATTTACGGGCTTCTCGGTCAAGGCAGCTTATGGGTGATGAGAGGGAGACCAAGTCTTTCAACATTGGGGTAGTAAGGAAGGTTTGTGCTATTTGGAGGTAATAAATCTCCATTAAAGGTTAAGTGTTTTTGTGGCTCTTCTACAACGAGAGTCTCTTGATAAAGGCATATTAGGTGCTATGGTGCACGGTGGATTTCACACATTGAGTTATGTGTAGAGGGGTAGTAGAGATAACGATCCATCTTTTTTTATGATTGCTCAGTGGCAACAGAGGTTTGAGGCTATCTCATGTTGACTATGGGAGGCAATTGGGATCTTTGGTCCCTTGATCAGCTTTCAAAGGTTGGTCGCAAGTTATTGTGTAGGCGAGATAGAAGTGTCTGCTGCAAATTCTTGCAACTCCTCTTTTCTGACAACTTTGTGAACCATTTTGGCTTAGATGCAACTATGCCCTATTTTGCGGCTCTTACATCTCGACAAAGGGGATTTAAGAGAATGCTAAATGGTTCATTTCAGCTTGGGGTGTGTTTGCACCGGGGCCTCATCAGCAAGATTGTGGAGGGACTCTATTGTGATTTTAAGGCAGCATGTTCAAGTGGCTAAGCCTCTTAACCAAATTACCTTCTTTTGCATTTTCTTTTATTTCCTTATTGTTTTTCTTGTATTTCTTTGCCATCTCTTTTTCTATGACGTATACCTTTTCTTTTCTCAATGCAAAGAAGTAATTGGCCCACCATTTCGTTTTATTTTGAATAGGTTGTACATTTAATTTTCAAAATCATTTAGTACAACATCTAATGAGGTATATGCTTCACATGATTTCTAACGTGATATATAAGACTGTGTTTTAGACTGAGTGTAACAGCGCTCAGTTTTATAAAACCTTGTTCTTTTGGGCTTCATAATCTGGCCCAACCCAGTGAGAGACGATCATTGAAACCCAGCCCATTATCTCCAACCACAAAACCCTAGCTCAAACGGGGGAGTCGCCCCCAACAGCATTCCTCCGCGAAAACAATGGATTCAGGGAAAGCGAAGAAGAAAAGCAAGAAGAGCAAACACTCAGACGCGGAGCAAGATAACGCTTACGTTGATCCCGCGGCAGTGGCCGAAGAAGCGGCGGCGGCGGTGGAAGACCGAAGCGAGACGAGGAAGAAGAAGATGAAGAAGAGGAAGAACAGAGAGGTGCACGAGGTGGAGGCGGAGGTGGAGGCGGAGGCGGTGGAGAAGGATGACAAGGACGGTGAGGGCGAGGACGAAGGGGCGGAGGAGGTCCGGGAGGCGAAGAAGGCGAAGGCCGGGACGGGGGATTCGGGAATCATGAGCTCGGCCCCGTTTTCGAGTCTGGGTGTGTCGGAGCAGACTCTGAAGGCGATCGGGGAGATGGGTTTTGTGAATATGACGCAGGTGCGTGAGAAAGGTGTCTCCTTTTTTTAGGGTTTTGGGGGGGTTTTGATTTTTTTTTTCGGTGGACCGGTTTTGTTACTTCTTTAGCATGACATATCGGGGTTTTAACAAGCTTGTGAAGTGTGTTTTTTTTGTTGTTGAAGATTTTAGATAGCTGTGTTGTTTTGGTTCTGGATTGGCTATGTCTAATCAATATGGGGTCTTCACGGGTTGGAAAATGCGTGCATTGTGTTTTGTTCAAAAATTTGTTTGTGGGGTTTGCTTTGATGGTCGCATGAAACCGTTTCAGGGTTTATGGTGCACCATGCATAAAATAAACAGTTGTCTCTGTTGATTTGGTTTCTGTTCCGGAGTATCCACATTTGATAATTCTGGAGTTTTGAGTGCTGGAAATGCCTGCATTGCGTTTCATTAAAAAATTTGGACTTGTTATGGGTTTTATGTCATGTTATCCATTGTGGCATTGTGAATAAATAAACGGTCACCGTGAGTTGATGTTTGGTAATAAGTTGTTAGTATGTATAATTGGCATGGTGAGTGATTTTGTATGCTTGTCCTTTTTTTCTGATTGGTAAGTTGGACTCAAAATGAAGACCTGTTGGTTGCAATGGTTGGAAATGCATGCATTTTTTGTTTGAGAATATATTGATGGGGTTTTCTTTGATGGTCCCATGAATTTGTTTTGGGGCTTATGTCATGTTATCGATTGTGTCACCATGAATAAGATAAACAGTCAAATTGAGTGGATGTTTAATACTTTGCTCTGCTAATTCGTAGAATTGACATTGTGATTTTATATGTTGGTCCTCTTTTTCCGATTGCTAAGTTGGATTCAATGCAAAGACCTCTTGGTTGCAAACATTCATGTCAACCACTAATTGTGGGGTTTAGACCCGTAAGTTGAATGGTTGGCAAGAATGTTTGTTCATTTTGTTGATCAATTTCATATATTAAGCTTGTGATCATTGGCTGAAATTATTGCTGCCTGTAAAAGTGAAATGCTGTATATATCAGAAGAGTTGTGAGTTGTATGGTCTTTGTAAAAGTTTCATTATGATTCTTCTCGTAGAGCTTATGGAGAGGACTCATGTCTGGATTGCCTTTTTTTAAATGCACATGCAGATCCAAGCTAGGGCCATTTTACCGCTTTTGGAAGGCAAAGATGTCTTGGGAGCTGCGAGGACGGGTTCTGGGAAGACTCTTGCCTTCTTGGTTCCGGCTGTGGAATTGTTGCGCAATATCCATTTCACCCCTCGAAATGGTACTGGGGTTGTTATCATTTGCCCGACTAGGGAACTTGCTATACAAGTAAGGCTTCTTACATTTTAGTTGATGTTGCAAAATTTAAATTTTGAATAGTTTTCCTGCCATCATGAATGATATCCCTCTCTTTTCTGTCAAGTATGTATCTAGACCCATGTAATTTAGTTTTTTTTTCCTTCATACATCCTGTACAGGTTTTGGATGCTTGTTTTCTTTCCTTTTCAGTTATGTCACTAGCAAGGTTTTTCAAAAGTTAAATATAAACAGCATAAAATATCTTCAACGAGCTGATTTAGTTATCTGGTTCTTACCCAAAGAAGTGTCATCCTTGTTTCTTGATCCAAACATGAATTTTACTTGATTCAGCATCCTGTTTGTTTTCTGTTATCTTTTGAATAGAGTTGATAGATTTGGCATATGGAAATGTAGTTGCTCAGGTATTTTTCTTATATTTCATTGGGCTTGAAAACAATGCAATAATCATTAATGGATGATAGACGTTCTACTGATTAAGTTTTGCTTAAAACCACATGCATTATATGTTTTACTATGTTGTTGTGGTGGATTGTTTAGAATTTGGAACTTTTTATTTTGTATATAATTACAGACGCATGCCGTGGCAAAAGACCTTCTCAGTCATCACTCACAGACTTTGGGACTGGTTATTGGTGGAGCGGCCCGAAGAGGTGAAGCGGAACGCCTTGTGAAAGGGGTCAATATTTTAGTAGCTACGCCTGGCAGGCTTCTAGACCATCTTCAATCTACCAAGGGATTCATATATAAAAATTTAAAGGTATTCCATTGACACCTTAAGCATTAAACTTATTAGATCTTTAGTTTTTCCATGTTTCTGAGTTCAGCTGTCAGTTGTCTTGTTATATTTTGGTTGTTTTTTTACTTTGGCTGTACTATAAATGGTGTGATCTTATGTGTAATTTGTGTATTTACTTTAATGTGATATTTGTTTTTGTCATATAATATGTGTGTATGTTATTCCTAGTGGAAATACCAACTTTTATACTTCCACTTGCTATGGTTTAACATTAAACTGTTTTTTTTTTTTTTTTTAAAAAAAAATTTCAAAAGAAAAACGTTAAAACTGTTTTTTTTTCAATGTGCAGTGCCTCATTATTGATGAAGCTGATCGAATACTCGAAGCCAACTTTGAGGAAGAAATGAAGCAGATTATCAAGCTTCTACCTAAGGTTGATGATGATCTTCCCCCTTTTTGCCAGAAATTAATAGTTTATTAGTGAAATGTGAAATTTTGTTTTTTGAAGATTAAAATTTTGAAATTTTGTTTTGAAGATTAAAATTGTGTAATTTTGGTTACTAATATTAGTTTGAACGCGCCAACTCTGCAATGGGAGGAACACCTTGCATGGGGAAGAGCTTCAAATTTCTAACTGCAGCTCATATGGAATTTTATTTGTTGCATCTCCGAGAAAAACCAAGTAGCATATCTTCTAAACCTGATTAAGATATATGCATTGGGTAGAAGTTGGCATCATGTGAGATTTGAAGAACATATAGCATGGGCTCATTCAGTACAAGTCTATACTAATAAGTATGAAATGGTTGAAGGATTTTGTTGATAGTAAAAATATAATTGACCATTTTTCAGAAATTGGTAGGAGTCCTACCACCAAATTTTATTAAGGAATCTGGGAAGAAAAAAGTCGATGAGAGATCTACTAAATAAAACCCCCCAAGTGCCCTTGCACTGCATCTGCCCAACAATCTCCAACTTTCCCTCGTCAATACATACACTCCCCCCCCCCCCCCCCCCCCCAACGATAAACAGCCCAATTGTTATAAATCTTACAAACTATCCCACATATTTTTGAAACGGGGGATACTATTTTTAAAAACCACTTCATTCCCCCTTTTTTTTTAAAAAAAACTTCATTCATAATTAGCCATAAAGGATTGGGCTACATAATTCATCATGTTAACAATAGGTATCAGGTTGCTTCTTCACCATTGAAAGTATGTTGCTTCAAATGTGGGTTTCGTCCTCACCATTGAAAGTACATTGCTACATGTGGCTTCTCTCCCTCGACAAACTTCTCGGAAAGGTTGATTGCTTAAAGCGGGAGAGTGATGGAAATATTAATTGTGAATTTTGTGAGGTCGAAGAGGAGTCCCAGGACCATCTCTTCTATCATTGCTCTCTTAGTTGTAAAATTTGATCTATGGTGGGCATTGCCCTTGGCTTGAGGTGTGACTTCAAGTGTTGAAGATATGCAGGAGTGCTTTTGTAGGAGATTCAAGAAAGGAGACTGAAGCAAAAAGGCAAATTTTTTTGGGTCATTCTCCATGCCGTGTATTGGAATCCAGGGCTTGCTCCAAACGAGAGTGTTTTTCAACGTAAAAAAGTCAACATTGAGAACATTTTGGCTACCATTGTGGGGATCCCATGCGTTTGGGTATCCATTCTAATTGGAGATGATTCTAGTTTTCCTATGGTGTGGGGTTTGTTGGCAGGGGTTGCTATTGTTTGAAGAGGAGTTCCCTTTTTTCCCCTTGTATTTTTGTTTTGTAGTTTCTTTCTTTTGGAAATCCCTCATCTTCTTTATTCGAGGGGTAGTAATATTAAAATATAATCTTTCCTTAAAGAAACAATATGTATTTTCATTAAAAAAGGTATTCAGTTATAGAGTGTAAACTTGATGTCATTGTTGTTAATTTTGGTCACTTGTTTGCATCTGTTGTTTGAAATGGCATATCATGTTGCTTTATGTACATTTCTTCTATATTCATGGCATGACTTCTTCCGTGGGCAGACTGACTAGTATGGCTTGACATTTAATTTGAACTTGTTGAGAGCTACTGAATCATTCCTAGCTTACTGTGGTTTGTGGCTTACTGAATTTTAACTATGTGCAGGAAAGGCAAACAGCCCTTTTTTCTGCTACTCAGACTAAGAAGGTATGTGTTTATTCAAATCTTCCTCCAGTTAATCAGTTATCTTGCCATCAGTTTTACAGAGACTTCCATATCTCAGGTTGAAGATCTTGCTCGCTTGTCATTCCAAACTACACCCAATTGTGCAAATATTCTTTGATGGCGAGGAAGAAAATGCTATTTCCCTCCCTTTTATTGCAATAGCATCTTAGGCATTTTGATATGGTTTTGCCCTGGCAAAGACGCAGGAAGGGCTTTGCTTCTTTCACATTGAGTTTCTCATGTACTTGCTTCTTCTTTGCAGGTGGTTCAGCCCCCTACTGATTCTGTGTCTAGCCTGTGTTTTAGTCCTAAGGGCAATTATCTTGTGGGAACTTCTTGGGACAATCAGGTTAGTCTCTCATATTTTCCTAAAACATATTTTCTATTGGATGATCTTGATGACTTGATTATCTGTTTTGTTTAGTATGTTTCTTAAGTATGCACAACTCTTTCTATAACCAAATAACCACAGGTTAGATGCTGGGAGGTTTCATTAGCAGGAAGCAGTATGCCTAAGGCATCAATATCACATGACCAACCGGTATGGACTATTTCCATCTGTTCTTGATAAATTACCACCCAACTGCTATTTAATTGTCTGGTTTTTTCCCCCAGGTTCTATGTTCTGCTTGGAAGGATGATGGAACAACTGTGTTTTCAGGTGGGTGTGATAAGCAAGTCAAGATGTGGCCCCTGTTGTCTGGAGGGCAACCTGTAACAGTAGCTATGCACGATGCACCCGTCAAAGAAGTAGCTTGGATCCAACAGATGAATCTGCTTGTTACAGGAAGCTGGGACAAGACTCTGAGGCACGCCCATATCATATCTACCTTTTCACATTTTAGACTAAACAATTTCATGTCACACGAACTTTGTTGGTGTTGCTTCCCATTATATCTGAGTTCAGACTAATTGATTTACTTTGAAAAATGTGGCTTAGGTGACTGATTTTAGATGAGAATGCAAATAAGATTTTCGCTTGAACTCCTCCCATCTTTTATCGTATATCTGTTTTTTCAGGTTCTTAGCTCATTCAAGCACTCATGTACCTTTTTCCTCTTACCCTTGCTTCTCAGAAAATGCTTCCTTAGTATCAATCATTAATATGAAAGCTTCATACATATTCTTATGCATTTATGATTTTTTTTAGTTGTTGGGATTGATTGGGATATATTTTGATGTATTTTAGATGCAGTCATAAACTTAAGATTTATAATTTTGAATTAAGATTTTGTAATTGCTTAGGGAAATTCTTGTCTTTAGTTTATGTTTGTTCTATATTTCAAGTGGATTTATGGCATTTTTCAAAGTCGCATAATGGAGGAATTATAATCGAAATTATAGAATATTGTTTTCTCTTGTAAATATTCTTCTCTCTTTCTTTTCACCTTTTTCATCCGTAATCTCCATCCTGCGTCATACTGTAATTCAAGCTTGTTGTATCTGGGTACCTCTTTATTCCCCTGTTTGAAATGCATTTGCACATTTTTTTTCTTTATATTATCTAGTTGTGGATATTATATTTATTCTCGTATCTGTTCAGTTCACTATTGATGTTGAATGTTATGGTACAACATCTATTTCCATAAATTTTATTTGTTCAGCTGTATTTTATAGATACTGGGATACAAGACAATCAAATCCCGTTCATACGCAGCAGCTACCAGATCGGTGCTATGCGTTGACTGTTCAGCATCCACTAATGGTTGTTGGAACGGCTGATAGAAATCTTATAGTGTATAACTTGCAAAATCCACAGGTGAGCGTTTCAGGTTGATGTAAACCCCTCTTGGTAGTTTAATGTTTTGTAGCATCGAAATATTGGTTGACTACAAGAGATGAACTCAGAATATCATCAAACTCTAGTGCACTATGTCATGACCACAGGCACGTCCACCAGCACCACCCCAACAAACTATTCCTGCTTGTCAATAAATGTCAACCTGTTAAGGAGCTGAAACATTGAGAAAGTTTGATAAGATATTTTAGTTTTTTTAGTTTTTTTTTTAAATTTTTATGAGAGATTTATGCATTCACAAAATTTTATTAAAATTGGCAAACTGCCCAATACATTTTGTTTTGGAAATGGGGATAGGAGCAGATATATTAAAATAAAGTCCCTCAAACATATAACATTAACACATTAATAGTAAAAATTCCAGAAAATGAATAAAAAAGGGGTGGATGACACAAGGATTGTCCTCACCCTTTACTCCTTAAGGGATAGCCACAAAAAATTTCTTCCTCACGCAACAATGAAAGGATCCTCCCTCTGAATTTAAACCCTATCTGCACCCAAGACGTGCTTGCACCACACTTCTAGGAATTAGAATGTGCTAGTCGAAGTGCTCTTAACATAAACAATATGAATGATTTTGGCCCTCTTCTATACCAAACATGTCGTTTTAATCCTACTCTTGTATCAATAGATGAGTCCACCAGACTCCATCTCCTCCCATTCCAACATATAAGAACCCCTCAAGAAGCCCCAGCCACTGGTTTAAACACGGGATATCTGTATCTGTTCTTGGTCTTCTTCCGTGTTTTGTTGTTTTATGTAATTCCCATTTGGGTTCTTTCCTCTTATTGAAGGGCAGAGATGCCCACCATTTAAACTAAAAAAATAATAATCTTACACTCGTATCAATCGCTTGGGGTCCAAAGGCAAAATTCTAAACCTATCTTGTCCATCTGCGGCTTGGGGCTGTAATGGGCATGTCTGTTCCAATTGAGCTTTGATCTCGATCTAATTATTTCAAAATCTTCTGAAATCATGGTGCTTCTGCTGTGTCAACTAAATACTTATCATCACATTATCCTATTAATACATAGAAAACATGTGAGTGGTTCACCACTGAAAGCTCATAGCCTGCACTGCTCCCAATCATTAAAATCCTAAAATCATTAAAAATTGATAAATTATTCCATTTAGTTAATTCCTCCTCTTTGCATTACATTGATTATTGTTTCTTGCATTGATTTTATGCCAAATGCTCCCACCAAGGCTTCAAAGTACCCGTTGCGTTGCTTGGAGTAGTGGTAAAATGTTTGGGTTAATAATACGAATTTCTGGGTTCAAGTTCTCTGAGAGTGGTCACTGTATTAGAAAAAAATTACCAAGACTGTATCCAGTATCTTCCATCCTAGCCCATGTTATAGGTGGGACCACTCTAGGTGATGTCCTTTGATTTCCTTTGAGAGCTTAAATTTGGAGGTTCTTAAAATTATAGTTTGGAATATATCTTCCCATAATTTTGTATGTTTTCTTGGTTGAGATATATTGCCTGTCGTGATTTTTTTTTTACTATTTAGACAGGCCTACTATCTAGTAGTTCCGTCCTACACAGTTTCTATTACTTGAGTTTATCTACATTGATTATTATTCAGATGGTCCTTGTATAGTTGTTTTCCCTCTCCAATTTTTGCACACATATTCTGATGGTGTAATATTTGCTTGAATAATCAATAGACCGAGTTCAAGAGAATCATGTCACCTCTCAAGTATCAGACTAGATGCATTGCCGCATTTCCTGATCAGCAAGGATTTTTGGTAAATTTCTGACATTCTCTGTAGTTTCTTGGCACTCTACTTTTGCTCAACCATCAGTTCCTTTTTTAATTTTTGAAAAGAATATGCCTAGTTATGAAGGATCACTAATATTATTGTGTCAGTTACAGTTTTTTTGATAGCTATATAGAGTAGACTTTGATTGTTATAATCAGCATGATTGATCTATATCTAAATTGATCTTTTCTGTTGTGTTTTAGGTGGGTTCAATAGAAGGGAGAGTGGGTGTGCACCATTTGGATGATGCACAGCAAAGTAAAAACTTTACATTCAAATGCCATAGGGAGGGGAATGACATATACTCTGTCAATTCATTGAACTTCCATCCTGTAAGATTACAACAATTCAATTACAGATGATTTTTTACTCTTTATTTTTCATTTTCTATATGTACACCTCTTTTTGGAAGATTTCATTTTTTTAGGGTACCCTTCCACTCATCTTCTATTTGCTCATCTCTAATTATTATAGTGTTTCGCTTGATGCTGCGTACATTGCAGTCATCCTCTTTAAGTAAATTTAAGTTAGCTGGTCGAGCCATTATTGTTGTCACTAAAATGAAGGTTTTATTTAATAAACATGAAAAATGAAGGGTGTTTTTAAATAATGAAGTGCATGTTCATGTAGTTAAATATCTGTTTGATACTGGAATTCAGGATCATGTTTCTGCCCCAAACAATGTTTGTGAAGAGTTGAACTACCATAGTTATTGAAATATAAATATTCAGTTGATTGATGGAAAAGGGAATTGCATGATTAATTTCGTTCATATAATTAAAAATAAATTTTGGCTGCGTCCTTTCCCAATTTTACTAGTTTTGCTACTTCTTTGATGTATAATTTAGGCTGATTCAAGTGTTGTAAAAAGAAAATGAGAAGCAACTAAGTTATTTTACACCACTTTCATTTTAGTGTCCCATTTTACATGAATGGTGCTCAGGTTATGAAATTGTATGATATATGTCATAGTTGATGGTAATAAGTGGAAAAGGAGAATTAAGGTGATTCACTTGGTTGAATATTCTCACAGAGGAAATGGTATTCATCTGGAATCTATGGCATGTTAAGGGTTCCTAAAGCCTAGTCAGTTGGGGAAGGGGCTTATGATACTGTATATTAGTTTGATGCACATGTCATTCTCTCCTTTTCTTGGAATCTTACTTCGGTATACGGTTTTTGCAGGTACACCATACATTTGCCACAGCAGGGTCTGACGGGGCTTTTAACTTTTGGGACAAGGACAGCAAACAAAGACTTAAGGTAGGATTTACAATGGAAGGTTCTATAGTGCATACTTGCGCATGCACAATATTGCATGTATCAAAGATTTTCTTTTCTGTCCGTATATTTTTTTTCCAGTAGTGGTCAAAGTTTTTTTTATTAAAAAATATGCATTAGGGAAGATTTTTTTTTGTTTTTAGTGTGTTGGTTTCATCATCTGATTATTTCTTTTTTTTTTTTTTTTTTTTGCACTAGCATCTAGTTCTCCTATTAGCTTGTTCTTTAAAATGAGACGTACTCCTTTTTAATTCAAGACACACAAATGCCAATGAACTGTTTACTGTGCGTATATTATTTGGTTCGGCTACTTGCAATATTTCTTTTCTAAGGCATCAATTACTACAATTTACAGAATAGTGTCCAATTGCGCTAAAATTCCTTCCGATCTTATTCTGCAGGCTATGAGCAGATGCAATCAACCTATTCCCTGCAGCAGTTTCAACCATGATGGTTCGATCTTTGCATATGCGGTATGCTTTGTTTGTATTGATGGATCAAACATGCAACACTGAGGCTCTTATTTCTCAGAAAAAACCGCTCATGCTTGCACGTCTACTTTTGAGATAGCAATATGGCATCCTTGATATGACAAAATATATGTTTTGAAAGATGCATAGTTCAAACAAAGCTACATACAATCGGTTTTGTTGTCCTCGCAGTGTATATACACTCCCTAGTGGTGCACATGGAGTGCTTTTACATTCTTGGGGGAGTGTATGTACACTTTCTACTAGGTAGTAGATATTTGTTGGGCAACAGGCAGCATTTTCCTTCTGACATGAGTTTTGCTTCTTCTTCCACCATTCTAAGGTTCCCTTTGAACCAATTTTCAAAAACAGTTTTTCGGATATAAGATAATCTCAACCGATCTTTTCCCATAATAGCTGTTTTTGTTGGCTTTTAACACATGAAAACGGAAAATTATTATAAAAAACCAAAAAACTCAAGTTAAAAGATACCTGATTTTGCAAAAGCTGAATCAACTTGGTAACCGGTTTCAAATGGAAACTGAATTAAATAATATTATACTAAAACTTCTGCTCAATTTTTTTTATCAATGCAAACTTGGCTGACATCAGAAGTGTTTCTGTAAAATCAATTCAAGGTTTGTTACGACTGGAGTAAAGGTGCCGAGAATCATAATCCAGCAACAGCGAAGACACACGTCTATATGCACATGCCATCGGTATGATTATGTGAACACACATTACTCTTTTCTTAATTTTACCCATACAATCACTTTAAGGTCGAGCAGAACTTAATCCAATTTTCTTTGCTTTGATTTTCCTCTTAATTTATTCAATTGATCAGGAACAGGAAGTCAAAGGGAAGCCCCGGGCAGGAACGAGTGGTCGGAAGTAGAAAGTATCTTTGTGAAATCCATGGTTGATGTGCAGGTAAGATTTTGAGCATGTGTGTGTAGTTTTTCATAGATTTACTATTATCAGGTGTGGGTCCACTTTTGTTTTAGTTGAGGGTGCAATGCTGAGAATATTGTATAAGCCTGTCCATGCTCTGAAAAATATGTATCTACTCTGGATTTTTATATATTAAAAATTAAAATTTATATGAACTCTTATCTCCTGTTTGTAAATTCTCTGTCAACTACTGAACGAGACTCCAACCCATGAAGGTATATACTTGTTTATTAAAGTATATACATTTCACAAGAAATAAAGTACACATTTGAATACATTAAATACATACTTTCGTATTTTTTTAGTTGATATGCATGATTATATCAGATTATATTAGAGAAATTTTATACTCAGATTTTACCCTTCTAGGACTGCAATAGTGACTCCCTCCAAACACAGCATGCAAGGTTCTGTGTATATAAACCTGAATAATTGGTATGAACATGATATTAAACTGAATATATTCTAACACGGTAATGAAATTTATCAAATAAAAAAATATATATTATACCTGTTGTTAAAATAATATATATATCTTTTATTAAAACATATTCAATTTGGTGAGTTTGAAATTGTACCTTAATTTTCAATTTAAGTGCATCAATTTAACTTGTATCACCACAATTGGCACTGCACGTTAATTTGCAGTGTGTGAAATTGTCTAACATGGTATATGGGGTTGAACCATGTTCCAGCCTGGCCCGGTAATAGATATTACATGTTTTCATTTTTTTTAAAATAGTAAACATTATGTAATGAGGTATATGCTTTGATAAAAAATGCTTCACCAAACAAAACTCATACCTCATATGTTTTCATTTTTTTAAAATAGTAAACATTATCTAATGAGATATATGCTTTGATAAAAAATGCACATCACTCTATTTCGAATTGAATGAACCAATTTTTAATAAGTGTAAGAAAATATTTAATGTGATATATACAAAATTTAATGAAATATATGTTTCACTGTTCTAACTTAACGTTATGTATAAGACTGTGTTTTAGACTGAGAAAAAAAACCGAGTATAACATCACTCAATTAAAAATGGAGAGGTCGCCTGTCCCGAACCTCTCTGCTCTTTCAACCCCAATGTGCTAGGCATATCCACTGAAGTCCCTCTTACAGTGGCAATGATTCATCAGCACGGTATTGATATTGTCTGGGTTTTTTTTAATGTGTGCAAATTTTTCTCATAGAAACTAAAATTGGACATACAATTGATGTGACAGTAATTTTACATTAAAATCTTATGATTATCAGATTTAGTATAATATTGATGATGTTCAGTACAATCTCATATACATGCCCCGGGTCCTCTTCACTTGTAATAGATATATAGCTTGGTGAAAATTTTAAAGAAATATATACATTTTTTAATGAAATATATATATTGCTGAATAACTATTCAGATATATGAACTGTCCGTGTATACATTGGTTGCTGCTATTGATGATATATTGGCCTGGAGAGTTTGCACTTCCCAAACTTTTGGAACAGCATTGTATCTTTTTTACCCCTGCAAATACTAATAAATATGGAGGGATTCAAACCGAGACCTAAATGCACTTTGTGACATCAGGTGCATCAATTTAAGGCAAACTTTTTGTGAGATACATTTGGTTCATTTTACAGTTATGTAGTGCCATGTTAGTGATACTTTATGTAAAATCATCTATATGCTCCACATTGTTAGTATATACTCAATTACAAAAATATAAAAATAAAAAGAATATACTTCGTTAGTCGATCATTTATGTTATAGAAAAAGAGACTTTAAAATTTAACTGAGTGCAAGTGTAACTAGAAACTGTTAAACCAATCTACATGACCATACAACTTCCCTTCGTATAAAGACTACTCCTGTATTCTTCAAATTACAATATTTGAACTTAGCAAAAATCATCAAAAAATAATATTAAAAACTAGAACAACAAAGCTTTGGTCGAGGATTTTTTTCTCTTTTCGGTTTATGCACAATTAAAATATATATCATGCATTTAATATATATTTTTTCATTTAATGAATGAATTATTGAAAATATTGTTTTTATTATTAAAAAATGATTCTTGATGTTTCAAAACGGTGAGTTTGAAATTGTACCATATTTTCAACAATTAAGAGCATCAATTAATTTACGTCAATTAACAATGGCAGTTGCAGTTGACATTATACTAGATTTAACTATTATGACATATTTTATTATGAGAAACAAAAAAATATGTAGTTATGTATTTCTTTTTTATATAAAAATAAATAAAAAAGTATATGTTTATAAATGGATATGGGGTTGAAGGTGACATTATGGGGCTATGCCATTTGAAAATGTAGCCCGTCGCCCATCCGTGCCTTTGCTCTTTTAAGTTGAAAGTTTCAACACAAATTGTCAAGCACATCCAGTCCCTGTCACAATTGCAATAATCTACACTACTAAAAGATAAATAAAATAAGAACAAAAAATCATATAAAATAAAAAAAATGATTGGACTTGTGAATCTCCTTAAAACAGTGATATATGATGAAATAACACTATCTAAAAAAACCGAATTCTACCATCAAACAGGGGTAATTGACGAACATCATGATACAAACCAAGTGTCACTCCTCTATTTACATACAAAGTCCCACACAAACACAGAGTTCTTTAAAAAAACACCACCCACCACCCAAAGGTAACAAAGCATGAACAAAACCCCTAAACAATAAAAACAAACACCCAAAACCCATAAATGTAGAGGACATAAAATTTTTATCACAGTTGGTTGCTCCGGTTCAGCCTCGCCGCCGCCATAACCGACGTAGCCACTCCACCGCGATACGTCAGCATCTCCGGCTTGTTCCATAGTTCGACTCCAGTGACCCTCTCCGCATCCTCTCTTGTCACCTCCTTGTCCACAAGAAGCTTAGTTGTCGCATCCTATATTATATCACAATTTTCATAAATACGTAATGTAGGAATTCTCATCAGTATATACTTGAATAGATGTATGATACATCACTATCAAACGATGCGTGATTCATTTGATAGTCTTTTTAATCAGTAAAGAATTTTTTATTTATTGATGGGCACATGCCATCCATCCGTCAAAGTATTCACTCATGAGATTTCCATCAATATTTACCGATAGAAAAATTTTCCAATCAACCAAAAAAAAAAAAAATCAAACTTACACGAACATTTTCTTACTTCAACTAAATTCAAAAGAATCTACACCACATCCATCCATTAAACAAGTACATACTTACTAAATTATTTCTTAGTAAACATTAAGTCATTAAACAAGTGCACACCAAAAGAAATTCACTCTTCAATGAATCTCCACACACAACACACCAGAGTCGATCTTGGGTATAGGTGCGTGAGATAGGTGATCAACCTGGAGCTTATTCATATTCTCAAATTATTGGATTTTTTTTATTACTTTCATAGTAAGCATTGATTCTCAAATCACATATTGTTTTTGTTTTTTTAATAGTAAACATCGAGCTCATTCATTAACATGTAACATGTGTATACTCACTAGGTTTCAGACTAAATTAATCCACAGAGCTTGACCAAAGCTGGCCTTGGATCCTTGGATAGAGACCTTAATTCCACATCTTATATTTCACTCTTGTTCTTAAATTATTTTATTTATAAAACAATGTATATTTTAAAAAAACTTTATATGCTTTTTTATTTTTTAAAATATTTAAAATTATTGATAATTGCTCTTTTTTGGCCTCATTTTAAGAATGAACCTAGTACCCCATCTGTCAGATTCAGTCTTAAAGATATATATATTCATTGAATGAAGTGAGTTCATTGCTACCTTCATTAATTAAAATATGTTTATTGCTAATAAGGCTCGTTTGTAACGTATGTTTTGAACGAATGAAGATGAATGGATCTTAACACTCTAATCAACCGTCATATCAAAATCATGAAACAATAAGCTTTTGTCCGTCAAATATTTCTACATCTACATATAATATATGTTAATGCACACATACAATGCTTTCGGTTAGCGCGAGCTTACAGTGAGAACATCGGCCACCTTCGTCTTGTGCTCCTGGCTTTATGGTTGCTCTTCACTAGGTAGCCATCCAGATTCAATAACAAAGTTGTTGGTTCCCAAACACCAGAGGAATCCATCTATCACACATACCATGCTAAATACATGAGTTACAAATTGGGAACAAGGTAATTAATCTCATTTGCAGACATTGTTCGGTTGAGATATCATAAAATAAATCTAACTTCTTAATAAAGCAGATCCAAATAACAAAATTGTTGGTTAGCGCGAGCTTACAGTGAGAACATCGGCCACCTTCGTCTTGTGCTCCTGGCTTTATGGTTGCTCTTCACTAGGTAGCCATCCAGATTCAATAACAAAGTTGTTGGTTCCCAAACACCAGAGGAATCCATCTATCACACATACCATGCTAAATACATGAGTTACAAATTGGGAACAAGGTAATTAATCTCATTTGCAGACATTGTTCGGTTGAGATATCATAAAATAAATCTAACTTCTTAATAAAGCAGATCCAAATAACAAAATTGTTGGTTCCCAAACACCAGAGGAATCCATCTATCACACATACCATGCTAAATACATGAGTTACAAATTGGGAACAAGGTAATTAATCTCATTTGCAGACATTGTTCGGTTGAGATATCATAAAATAAATCTAACTTCTTAATAAAGCAGATCCAAATACAGCAATAATTCCTTATCATACTCATATTAATATGGTAACATGGTATCTGAATCTAAGCAACTAGCTCTACATTCATATTTCTCTCGATCTCTGGATCTGCCGATTAACAACTTAAGACACCATACAAATAATCATAAAGAAAACCACACACTGATAATTTTTTTTTGTTTTGATGAAAAAGTGGATATGTATCTTAAAATGATAACTGAAAGGTAATCAAATAGAGTATCATCTAATTTGGTGGTTGATGCATTAAGCAGAATGTGCATTAAAGTGGAAGAGACGGGAATACATCATGAAATTTGGCTGATATGATCTTCCTTCTCCTATATGCCGACAACACACTTTTGTGTGTGAAGTGAGTGAAAAGCACACTAAGGTCCTAAAATTTTGCGCCATATAAGCTGGACTGAAGGTGAAGTATCAAATTTTTTTTTCTCAGTCTCTCTTTTTTTTGGAGAAAAATTTAAGAGCTATCTTATTAATAAAGAAGCCCCAGATCTAATTTCTATCATCAACAAGGACTGTATCAGGTTGAAGAAGCAAGAATTGGTTATTGACATAGATCAAAACAGATTTTTGGGACAAAGCATTTGCATTTCCCCTGGTGGTTGAATTGACCTCTTTGAAGTCAATTCCCCGTGTGTCCAGAGCCCCTCCTCCATTAAACCACTTATTCAAAGCCCTTCTAATGGGTTATATAGGAGTAGTTCGCAGTCAAAACATCATGGACTTCATTTTATATGATATTCACAGCCACTCACTCTGTTTAACATCCAATTTTAGAGATACTTCTGACCCTCTCAATTTTTTTTATGAAACTAAAGAGTAGGCTATTGCCCTCCAATTATATTAATGAGAGAATGCCCAAATAGGAATTTTTTTTTTTTGGAATGATTCTAACCATCAGGATGACTCTACATTGTGTGGAGAAGTTTTTCATTCTGCCCCAAAGTACCTGTTAATCCCAGAATGGTGAACTCATCATTATATATGAGCTTCATCACTGTCTATCTAACCCATCCCTGAAGGGCCTGAGCTCCTCAAGGAGCATTCATCAAACTTAAATTTCAATACCCACAATATCTGCCTCCAATTGTAGTTTGGTTTTTGCTTTTCGTTTACAGACATGTCACACACCTCACTCCATCTTCATGGGATCCAGTCCACATGCACCCCAAATATTTTGAGTGAGACTTTGACCATAGGTTCCCTCTCTTTAAATTTGAGGCTAGCTAGGTTGCATATCTTCATTTTTTAACAACCCCCATTCTTAAATGTGGATTGTTCTTAACTTCTTGGGTTTGTTCTTCGTTGTTGTTCTATCTCTTACTTTTCCACATTACCCGAGTCCCAACTCCCAACAAACTGCATGTGGGAGGTACCTATAGAGAAGCTTTTCCACACCTTTTATTCTAAGACTCAATTGCAATGACATCTCTTCCAAACAATTGTCCATACCTAGATCCCACCAGAGAGATGTTCAGATATACTTCCATATTTTCAAAATAATCTGACAAACTAACAAAAGGTGAATAATTGCATCCTCTGTTTTTACAACAAAAAATGCATGCACACTCCGCCACCCTGGTTTTCTATCCAACAATATTATTGTGGGTGGGTTTGTGTGTGTGGGGCTTGGGGTGGGGGGGGGGGATAAGGATGTCTAGGCTTATTGTTTTATTTCCATCAAATCTTAGGAGCTAGAAGCTAAAATTAGCATGCAACAAACATGGATTACCAAATGAAAAACCTACAGTAACTATATCTATCTCATATCCCCATTAAGGAGTAGTTCAACTATTAAATAACTGAGAGTGACAATTGATTTTCCGAACATTGAAAGCAATTGTTGAAAGGAAAAAACTTATAAATAATATCATTCTATAGTTATGTGTAATATTTCATCCATGGCTTGCAATACTTGTATGTAATCGTTCATACACGGTTTACAAAGACTATGTCATGTTGTATTTATTTGTATTGCAATTTTAAATGCATCATACACCAGTGAAGTTAAAGTATGAAAAAAAAAACATATAAAAGAGAGCCATACTGAATTCAATTATGAGAGAATAAAGTTATATACCAGAGCAACTATAATAATTTGTATCATACATTCAACATTGATACATCCAACTTAAGGAGAGTTGGAGAAACTTTTTCTATTTAGCCATTCTTCAAATTTAGAATCAAATCAGAATACACTTACCACAAACAATTCTATTTTGGTCATTTGTGAAAAGCCTAACCAATTCCCCCTAAAAGAAAGTAATTTAGATTGTACCATATAACATACAAATTAAAAAGATAGATTGTACCACATAACATACAAAGAATCAAAGAATCTATGTATGAGCAAACTGGATGAAATTTTAAAATCTAATGCAAGTGAATTCATCAACATAGCAAAATCGACACATTAAACTGCAACCCAAATGCTCTTCTTTAGCAGTCATTTCATGGATATTAAGAAAATATGAATGAAATAATCTACATAAGTTGAGCTAAAAAAATAACATTTTCTCATAACAAACACACCATTAACATCAACCAAGAACATGTTTTGACGAGTTAAGGCTTTATGTAGAATACAAGGACAAAAAGAAGAGTCATGATGCCTAGACTCGAGAAAAAACAAAACTGTCCTTATAAATGTGACCTCTAAGAATCTATAGTAAGGTGCCTCCAGAAATGAAATGTGACCTCCAATATTATTCATATGAAAAGATCAATCACCACTCAATAGATAATGTACTCGTCAAATTTTAATTTTCATGGAAAATGATATTAAAGCATGTTTTCCACTCATCCATCTATTTAGAGAGAGAGTGAGAGAGAGATCATTTATGCCCATATGAAATAAACCCCAATAATAGAGTGGAAACCAGTGTTCTTGACAATTGGAGGTAGTAAATAAACTTTAAATTCTCGACAATTGGTAGTAAATAAACTTCAAAGACCTCAGTACTGAAAGTATTGAATAGATCTTGTAGCTAATTTTACCAATAAATTTAGACCAAATTACCTGATAGGAAATGGCTCTTGTTATTTCCGAATAGTGATGTCATAATTTGGATATTTAAGTAATTCATTTCTGGGGTCACTAACCTTAAGTATGTTGACGTTCCTTTCAATCTCGAGCAGGAACATTAGGATGGTAAAAATCAAATTATCATGGCAACAAACGTGGATGAAATGAATCAAGTGTGCACATTTTGGTTTCTAACCACACATTCTAGATCAATATGCATAATGCGTATTCATGTATGTATCATTACATATATCCAACCGAGACATTTCAATATATTTTCATATGAAGATTGTAAGTAATCTGATTGCCTCAGTCTGCACTCTACTGAAATAGTATCACCAACATCATCAGCAATTACAACCATCTAGGACCGATGGGATGTATGGTCTCAGATTCATGGGAGACTATGTCACAGATTCATTGGGGGGTATGTCTCCGATTCGGGGGGGGGGGGGGGGGGGCTGTCTCCGATTCGTGGGTGTGCTTCATATTCATGGGGGACATGTCTCGAATTCATGGTCTCGGATTCAGGGGGGAGTATTTCTTGGAATCATGGGCGAGTATGGTCTCAGATTCACGGGGGAGTGTGTCCCGGATTCATGGTTGCAGATTCATGGGGGGGGGGGGGTATGTCTCGAATTCAAATTAGTGTCTCAGATTCATGGTAGGGTACGTCTCAAATTCATGGGGGGGATTATGGGGGAGTATGGTCTTGGATTCAGGGGTGGTATGTCCGGATTCATGGGATGTATGTCCAGGATTCGTGGGTGGAGTATGTCTTGGATTCATGAGGGTAGTATGTCTCGTATTGAAGGGGGGAGTATGTGTCGGATTCATAGGGACATGTCTCGAATTCTTGGGGGGAGTATGTCACAGATTCATGGGGGGAGTATGTCTAGGATTGATGGGATGTATGGTCTCAGATTCATGGTATTTCTCGGATTCATAGGGGACTATGTCTCAGTTCATAGGGGAGTATGTCTCGTATTCATTGGGGGGGATATGTCTCCGATTCATGGGTATGTTTCAGATTCAGGGGAGGTATGTCTCAGACTAATGGTCTCGGAATCATGGGCGAGTATGGTCTCGGATTCACGGTCTCAGATTTATGGGGAAATATATCTCAAATTCATGAGGGGAGTATGTCTCGCATTCATGGTCTCGTATTTATGGGGGGAGTATGTCATGGATTTGTGTGTATGTCTCGGATTCATTCATGGGGGGAGGGGGGATATGTTTAGTATTCATAGGGGAGTATGGTCTCGGATTCATGGGGAGTTAGGCCTATCAACGGGTCGCGGGTCTACCCGGACCCGATCAGATAAAAAGCGTAAATACCCGACCCAAAGGACCCGACAATCAAAACGGGTCGGGTCTGGGTCCACCCTGACTCGATCCTATGGATCTGATGGACCCGACTGACTCAACCTAAATAATACCACGTAATTTTTTTTTCTATGATCCAACCCAACACCCATGATTCAACCCAACTTTTATAACTAAAACTCAATAATCATTTAAAATTTTAAGCATTTGAAATATTTTTACAATCTTCTGGCTTCACATAAAAGCATAATAATCCAAATCGTATTCCAAATGTTCCCTCATAAAACATTAAAAAAATCAAAATAGTGTAGAACTATTTATAATACACTAGACTCTATTAGAAAAAGAAATGAAGTTGTCCTTAAGAAGTTCATCGACCTCTCTGTCTGACCTAGGCATAAAAATCAAATGGATCAACCCGACCCGTTGACAGGCCTAATGGGGAGGGGGGAGGGTATGTCACATATTCATGGGGGTATGTCTTAGATTCATGGGGGAGTATGTCTCAGATGCATAGCGGAGTATGGTATCAGATTCATGGTCTCTGACTCATGGGGGAGTATGTCTAGGATTCATGGGGAGAGCATGTCTAAGATTTATGGGGATGTTTTGGGTTCATCGGGGGGGGGGGGGGGTATGGGGGAGTATGTCTCGGATTCATGGGGGAATATAGTCTCCGTTTCATGGTCTGATCCATGGAGAAGTATGGTTTCGAATTCATGATCTCGGAATCATGGGGGGTTTGTCTCGAATTCACGGGGAGGGTGTATACGGGGGTGTATGGTCTCGGATACATGGGGGAGTGCCTCATATTCATGTGGGAGTACGGTCTCAAATTCATGATTTCGGATTCCTGGAGGAGTATGTCTCAGATTCATGGGGGGGGGGGGGGAATTGGGAGAGTATGGTCTCGAATTCATGGGGGGAGTATGTCTAGGATTCATGGTTTCAGATTCATGGCTGGTGTATAGTATCGTATTCATGGTCTCAAATTCTTGATGGAGTATGTCTCAAATTCTGGGGTTTATGTCACAGATTCATGAGGGGGAATTGGGGGAATATGGTCTCGATTCATGGGGGAGTATGTCTCGAATTCGTTGCAGGGTATGGCTCGAATTCATGGGGGAGTATGGTCTCAAATTCATGGGAGAGTGTGGTCTCGAATTGATGGGGGAGTATGTCACGGATTCATGGTCTCATATTCATGGGGGGTACAGTCTCATATTCATGGTCTTGGATTCCTGGCAGAGTATGTCTCAGATTCATGGTGTTTGTGTCTCCGATTTATGGGGGGAATATGGGGCAGTATGTCTTAACTTCATGGGTAGGAAGGAGGGATTTGATTTCAGATTCATGGGGGGGGGGATTTGATATCGGATTTATGGGGGAGTATGTCTCCGATTCATGGGTATGTTTCGAATTCATTGGGGGATGTCAAGAATTAATGGGGGAGTTTGTCTCGGATTCATGGGGGAGTACAATCTCGGATTAATGGGGGATATGAGGGAGCATGGTCTCGGATTCATGGGAGAGTATGTCTCAGATTCATGGAGGGGGGAGTATGTATCGAATTCATTGTAGGACATGTCTCGGATTCATGGGGATAATATGGGTGAGTATGGTCTTGGATTCATGGGTGTGTTTCACATTCATGAGGGGTATGTCTCGGATTTATGAGGGTGAGTATGGGGTAGTATGTCAAGGATTAATGGGCATATCTCAGATTCACGGTGGGGTATCATCTCGGGTTCATGGTGGGGGTATGTCTTAGATTCAAGGGGGAGTATTAATCGGATTCATGGATGACGTATGTCTCAGATTCATCAGGGAGTATGGCTCAGATTCATGGTTTCGAATTAATGGAGGATTATCTCTCAGATTCATACTCCCCCAATGAATCCAAGACACACCCCTTCATGAATCCGTGACTTACACCCCCACAAATCCGACATATACCCATGAATTTGAGGCCATACTCCCCCATGTATATGAAACACACACATGAATCCGAGACATACCCCCCATGAATCCGGGGTATGTTTCGGATTCATGGGGAAAATGTCCCAGATTCATGGTAGAATATGTCTCAGATTCAAGGAGTGTGTCTCAGATTCATGGAGGAAGTATGTTTCGGATTAATGAAGGGAGTATGTCTCGGATTCTTGGATGGTCTCAAATTCATGGTATCGAATTCATTAGGGAGTGTCTCGGATTAATTGTTTCAGATACATGGGGGAGTTTGTCTAGGATTCATGGGAGAGTCTCTAATTCATGGAGGGATTATGTCAGATTCATGGTCTCGAAATCCTGGGGGGGGGGGGGGGGGGAGAATGTCACGTATTCATGTTTTGATTCATGGTCTAGGAATCCTAGGGGAAGAACGTCACGTATTCATGTTTATGTCTCAGATTCACGAGGAGTGTCTCAGATTCATTAGGGGGAATGTCACGCATTCATTGAGGGGTATTTCACGGATTCAGGGGGGGGGGGGTGTATGTCTAAGATTGATGTGGGAGTATGGTCTCGGATTCATGGTATGTCTCAGATTTAGGGGAGTATGTCTTGGGTTCAGGGGGGGGGGTATGTTTAGGATTGATGGGGGAGAGTATATCCCGGATTGATGGGGGAGTATGTCTCCGATTCGTGGGGTGAGTATGTCTCCAATTCTTGGGAGAGTATGGTATCGGATTTATGAAGAAGTATGTCTCCAATTCATGGGAGAATGTCTCTGATTCATGCGTATGGTTCAGATTAATGAGGGATATGTCTAGGATTCATGAGGGAGTATGTCTCGGATTCACCAGAATGTCTCGGATACTTGGAGGGTATGTCCAGGATTCATGGAGTCTAGTATGTCGCAAATTCATGGTCTCGGATTCATGGGGGAGTATGGTCATAGATTCATGGTCTCAAATACTTTGAGGAGTATGTCTCATATTCATGGGGGGAAATCAGGGGAGTATGGTCTCAATTCATGAAGGAGTATGTCTCTAATTCATTTCTCGAATTTATGGTAGGGTATGACTCAGATTAATGGGGGGTTTTGAGGGAGTATGATCTAACATTAGTGGGGGGAGTACAGTTTCGTATTCATGGTCTCAAATTCATGGCATATTATGTCTCGGATTCATGGGGGATTTTGGACTCAGATCTATGGGATTGGGGGAGATTTGTTCTCGGATGTGGGAGGAGTATGCGTATGATTCATGGGGAAGCATGGGGTAGTATGTCTCGGATTCATAAAATTTGTTTCGAATCCATTGGGAATTATGTCTCATATTCACGGGGAAATACGGTCTCAGATTCACGGGGGGCGTATATTTCGAATTCTTGGGTATGTTTCGGATTCGTGAGAGGTATGTCTTGGATTCTCGGATTCATGGGGAGTATGTCTCCGATTCATGGGAGAGTATGATTTTGGATTCATAGGAGTATGTCTCGAATTCATGGAGGTTCATGGGGGAGTATGGTCTTGGATTCATAGGGATATGTCTCGGATTCATGAGGGTTTGTCAAGTATTAATGCGGGGTATGTCTTGGATTCATGGGGGGTATATCTCGAATTCATTGGGAGGGGGAGTATGTTTCGGATTCATGGGGTAAGTCTCCGATTCATGGGGGAGTAATGTCACAGATTCATAATTTAGTTCATGGGGGAGTATGGTCACAAATTCATGATCTCAGATTCATAGGGGAGTATATCAGGATTGATGTGGGTTATATCTCGGATTTATGGGTAGAAATATAGAGTATAGTCTAGGTTTTATGGGGGAATATGAACTAAGATTCATTGTAGGGTATGTCTCAAATTCATGATGGGGAGAATGATCTCGAATTCATGGGGGAATAACATGGGGGGTATGTCGAGGATTAGTGGAAGGATGGGGGGGTATGGTCTCAGATTCTTGGGGTTATGTCACGGATTCATGGGGGGTATGTCTCCGATTCATGGGGGAGTATGTGTAGGATTATTGGGGGGTATCATCTCAGATTTTTGAGGGAGTATGTCTCCCATTCATGGGCAGTATGTCTTGTATTCATTGGGGAGTATATATCACATTTACGGTATCGGATTCAGGTTCTCGGATTCATGGGGGAGTATGTATCGGATTAATTGTAAGGTTTGTCTGAGATTCATGGGGGCAATATGGGGGAGTATGGTCTCGGATTCATGGAGGGGGAGTATAGTCTCGAATTCATGGAGGGTATATATCAGATTCTTTGATATGTTTCGGATTCATGGGGTAATATGTATTGGATTTGTGGGGTGAGTATGTCTCTGATTCATGCGTATATTTTAGATTCATGGGAGAGTATGATCTTGGATTCATGAGATAATATGTCTCCGATTCGTGGGGGGGGGGGGGTGTCACCAATTCATGCGTATGTTTTAGATTCATGGGGGGATATGTCTCAAATTCATGTGGGAGTATGGTCTCGTATTCACGAGGGAGTATGTCTCGAATTCACAGATATATCTCAAATACTTGGGGGGTATGCTTCGGATTCATGTGGGGTAGCATGTCTCGGATTTATGGTCTCAGATTATGGGGAGTTTAGTCTCGGATTCATGAGATAGTATGTCTCCGATTCGTGGGGTGTGTGTCACCGATTCATGCGTATGTTTTAGATTCATGGGGGATATGTCCCAAATTTATGTGGGAGTATGGTCTCGTATTCACGAGGGAGTATGTCTCGAATTCACGGGTATATCTCAAATCTACAAAGCACGGACACTTTCCCGGAGGCGCCGTACCCATGTCGGACACGGACACGGCATGGACACGTGTCGGACACAGCTCCAGCCGTGTCTGCCTTCATTTTGTCTTGGACACGCCTGGGACACGGCTCGGACACGACCCAGGACACGCCTCGGACACAGCCCAACCAGTTTCAACCCAAAAATAAAAAAGAAAAACAAAAGGCCCAAACATAGCCCACAAGTATTCAACCGATTTAAAACATTTTAGAACAACTCATTTAAAAAATATATCTTGCCTAACGTTAAAAAAAATAATGATTCATTAGTTTAAAACAGTGATTTATAAAAACAGTAGTTTATTGGTTTAAAACAGTGATTTATAAAAACAGTGGTTTATTATTTAAAACAATGATTTATAAAAACAGTGATTTATTTGTTTATACAATTGATTATAAATAGTGAATTAAATTAAATGTGTTTGTTTATATAAGATAGTGATACATATTTATTTATTATATTAATTTATTGCCGTGTCCTACCCGTACCCGTGTCCTATTTTTTAAAAAATTGCCGTGTCGCCGTGTCCGTGTCACCGTGTCGCCGTGTCCGCGTCCGTGCTTCATAATCTCAAATACTTGGGGGGTATGTTTCGGATTCATGTGGGGTAGTATGTCTCGGATTTATGGTCTCAGATTATGGGGAGTTTAGTCTCGGATTCATGAGGGTGTCTCGAATTCATGGGAGGATATCTCTGGTATTCATGGGGGAGTATGTCTCGGATACATGGGATATATGTCTTTAATTCTTTGTTGGGCATGTTTCAGATTCATGGGGGGAGTATGGAAGAGTGGTCTCAGATTCATGGGGTTGGTTATGGGGGAGTATGGTCTCGGATTAATGAGGGAGTTTATCAACGATTCGTGGAGGGAAGTATGTCTCATATTCATCGAGGGGTATGTATCGGAGTCATGGAGGGTTTGTCTCTTATCCATGGGGAAATATGTCTCCTTTTCATGGGGGGAGTATGTTTCGGATTCACGGGTATGTTTCAGTTTCATGGGGGGTATATCTCAGATTCTTGGGTTTGTTTTTCATTCATGAGGGGTGTATCTCAGATTCATGGGTATGTTTCCGATTGATGATGGATATGTCTCGAATTCATGGGTATGTTTTCAGATTTATGGAGGGTATGTCTCGAACTCATGGGGGATTAAGGCTCGGATCATGGTCTCGGATGATCTCGGATTCAGATCTGCATTCATGATCTCGGATTCAAAGGGTTTGTCTTTGATTTATGAGGGGCATGTCTCGAATTAAGGGGGAGTATGTCTCAAATTCATGCTCTTGGATTCTTGGTTGAGTACGATCTCAGATTCAGGGTCTCAGATTCATGATCTCAGATTCCTAGATGATATATCTGAGATTCTTGGGAGGGAATATGGCAGAGCATGATCTTCGATTCATGGGGGGAAATGTCTCGGATTCATTATAGCGTATGTTTTGGATTCATGGGTGGGTATGGTCTTAGATAGATGGGGCATGTATGTTTCGGATTCTTTGGTATGTTTCGGATTCATAGTAGGGTACGTCCCAGAGTATGTCTCCGATTCATGGGTATGTTTTAGATTCATGGAGAGTATGACTAAGATTCATGCGGCAGTATGTCTAGAATTCATAGTCTTGAATTCATGGGGGAGTTTGTCTAGGATTCACAGGGGAGTATGTCTTTGATTTATGGGGGGAGTATGACAATGATTCATGGTGGGATATAGTTTCGGATTCGTAGGAGAGTATGTATGAGATTTATGGGAGTGCATACGGGGCTGTATGGTCTCGGATACATGGGGGAGTGCCTCAAATTCATGTGGAGTACCGTCTCAAATTCATGATCTCGGATTCCTGGAGGAGTATGTCTTAGATTCATGGGAGAAAATTGGGAGAGTATGGTCTCGAATTCATGGGGGGGGGGGGTATATTTAAGATTCATGGTCTCAGATTCATAGGTGTGTATAGTATCATATTCATGGTCTCGATTTCTTGATGGAGTATGTCTCAAATTCATGAGGTTTATGTCACATATTCATGAGGGGGAATTGGGGGAATATGGTCTCGATTCATGGGGGAGTATATCTCGAATTCATTGGGGAGTATGGTCTCAGATTCATGGGGGAGTGTGGCCTCGAATTGATGGGGGAGCATGTCACGGATTCATTGGGGGGGGGGGAGATTTGATCTCGAATTGATGGGGGAGCATGTCATAGATTCATGGGGGTGTATGTCTAGGATTCATGGTATCAGATTCATGGGGGGTACAGTCTCATATCTTGGATTCCTGGCGAAGTATGTCTCGGATTCATGGAGTTTGTGTCTCGGATTCATGGGGGGAATATATGTCTCAGGCACTTGGGGGTGCATCTCGGATTCGTGGGGGTAGTATGTTTCGGATTTATGGGGGAGTATGGCCTCGGATTCCATAGGTGAGTATGGCTCGAATTCATGAGTATAATCTCGCATTCATGGGTTAGTATATCATAGATTCATAAGGGGTATCTAGGATTCGAGAGTGTATGTCTCAGCTTTATGGGTGGTTGTATCGCATACATGGTATTAGATTCACGGGGGAGTGTCTCATATTTATGGGGAGAGTATGTCACAGATTCATTAGTATGTCATGGATTCATAGGGGTATTGTGAGGCCTGGCCCGTTGAGGGGGGAAGCCCAACAGTCCCAAGAGGCCCATGGATTGGGAGAGGGTGAGGGTTTGATGTTTAGTCCCACATCGCCTAATGAGAGGAGATCTTGCTGTGTAAGTCTGGGGCATTACAATTGGTATTAGAGCCTACACATTTCGTGATGGTGCGTGTGGCCCCTCATGAGGATGTGTGACCCATTAGGGGGGTGATTGTGAGGCCCTGACCGTTGAGGGGGAAACCAATAGTCCCAAGCGGCCCATGGATTGGGTGAGGGTGAGGGTGAGGGTTTGGGTTTGGTGTTTAGTCTCACATCGTCTAATGGGAGGAGATAGTATGTGCTTATATGTGAGCACAACTATTACACACCAAGACGCGTTTTAAAACCGTGAGCCCATTTAGGGGCAAAGCAGACAATTTCATGCTCTGTAAGCTTGCGGCGTAACAGGTATGCCTCAGATTCATGGGAGGGTATGTCACGCATTATGAGGGATATGTTTCTGATTCATGAGAGAGTATGTCTCGGATTCATAAGGGGTATGTCTCCGATTCAAGTGTATATTATAGATTCATGGGGGGTATGTCTCCAATTCATGACAGAGTATGTATCGGATTCAAGGTATAAGATTCATGAGTAAGGTCTTGGATTCAAGTTCTCGGATTCATGATCTTAGATTCAGTGGGGGATATATGAGAGATTCATGTGGGATGCGTCTCGTATTCATGGGTGGAAGTATGTTTCCAATTCATTGTAGAGTGTGTTTCAGTTTCATGGTGGTAGTACGGAGGAGTATGATCTCGGATTCATGGGAATGTTTCACAATCATGGATGTTTGTCACAAATTCATGAGGGGCATGTATCGAATCGGGGGGAAGTATGCCTCAAATTCATGCTATGGGATTGTTGATTGAGTACAATCTCGGATTCAAGGTCTCAGATTCATAGATGATATATCCGAGATTCTTTGGAGGGAATATGGCGGAGCATGGTCTTGGATTCATGGGGGAATATGACTCGGATTGATTATAGTATGTTGTCTCAGATTCATGGGTTGCTATGGTCTCATATTCAAGGGCGAGGTAGGTCTCGGATTCATGGTAGGGTATGTCTCGGAATCATGGGGAGTATGCCTCTGATTCATGGGTATGTTGCAGATTCGGTATGACTACGATTTATGATTCATGGAGGAGTATGTCTAAAATTCATAGTCTCGGATTCATGGGGGAGTTTGTCTAGGGACTCATGGAGTATGTCTTTGATTTATGGGGGGGAAGTATGACAATGACTCATGGGGGGGGGGGGTCGTTTCGGATTCATAAGGGGGTATGTTTCAAATTCATGAGGGGAGTATGTCTCATGCACCTGGGGGTGTGTCTCGGATTCGGGGGGGGGGGGAATATGTTTCGGATTCAGGGGGCACTATGGTCACGGATTCATAGATGGGTATGTCTCCGATTCATGGGATACTGTGGCACAGATTCATGAAGGAGTTTGATCTCGCATTCATGGATTAGTATGTCTCGGATTCAAAATGGGTAAGTCCAGGATTCGTGGGTGTATGTCTCGGATTTATGGGGGTGTCGCGCATTCATGGTCTCAGATACACGGGGGATTGTCTCATATTCATGGGAGGTATCGTCTCAGATTCAAGAGGGGAATGCCTCGAATTCATGGGAGGGTATGTCACACATTATGAGGGGTATGTCTCAGATTCATGAGAGAGTATGTCTTGGATTCATTATAGATTCATGGGGGGTATGTCTCCGATTCAAGGGAGAGTATTTATCGGATTCAAGGTATCAAATTCAAGAGGAGTACGGTCGTGGATTCAAGTTCTCGGATTCATGATCTCGGATTCAGTGGGGGGTATGTCTGAAATTCATGGGAGGTATCATCTCAGATTCAAGAGGAGTATGTCTCCGATTCATAGGGGGTATGCTTCGGATTCATGGGAGGGTATGTCACGCATTATGGGGGGTATCACTCAGATTCATGAGGGAGTATGTCTCGGATTCATAGGGGGTATGTCTCCGATTAATGGGTATGTTATAGATTCATGGGGGGTATGTCTCCAATTCATGATGGAGTACGTATCGGATTCAGTGGGGGGTATGTCTCAGATTCATGGGGGGTATAATCTCATATTCAAGGGGGTATCCCTCGGATTCATGGGAGGGTATGTCACGCATTATGGGGGGTATGACTCATATTCATGAGGGAGTATGTCTCGGATTCATAGGGGGGTATGTCTCCGATTCACGGGTATGTTATAGATTCATAGGGAAGTATGTATCGAATTCATGATAACGGATTCATGAGGCAGTACGACTCAGATTCAGGTCTGGATTCATGATCTCGGATTCGTGGGGTGTATGTCTGAGATTAATGGGAGGTAATATGGGGTAGGATGTCTCAGATTCATTGGGGTATGTCTAGGATTTGTGGATGCATGTATGAGATTCATGGTCTGAGATTCATGGGGGGCAGTATGTCTCCGATTCATGGGTACGTTAGAGATTCATGGGGGAGTATGTATCGAATTCATGATAACAAATTCATGGGGGATTATGGCTCAGATTCAGGTCAGGATTCATGATCTCGGATTCTTGGGGTGTATGGGAGGTAATATGGGGTAGCATGTCTCAGATTCATTAGGGGAATGTCTAGGATTTGTGGATGCATGTCTGAGATTCATGGGGGGCAGTATGCCTAAGGTACTTGTAGGGTATGTCTAGCAGACTTGGGGGATATGCCTATGATTAAGAGGGTGACATGTCTAGATTCATAGGGGTATGTCTTGAATTCATGGGTTGTGTCGGATTTATGATGGAGTATATCTTGATTTCATGGGTAGTTTGTCTGAGATTCATAAGGTACATGTGGGATATATGAGTTCATGGAAGAGTATGGTCTAAGATTCATGGGAGGTATCGTCTCAGATTCAAGAGGAGTATGTCTTCGATTCATAGGGGGTATGCCTCGGATTCATGGGAGGGTTTGTCACGCATTATGGGGGGTATCACTCAGATTCATGAGGGAGTATGTCTCGGATTCATAGAGGGGTATGTCTCAGATTCATGGCGGAGTACGCATTGGATTCAGTGGGGGGTATGTCTCAGATTCATGGGGGGTATCATCTCAGATTCAAGGAGGGTATGTCTCGGATTCATAGGGGGTATCCCTCGGATTCATGGGAGGGTATGTCACGCATTATGGGGAGTATGACTCAGATTCATGAGGGAGTATGTCTCGGATTCATAGGGGGGTATGCCTCCGATTCAAGGGTATGTTAGAGATTCATGGGGGGTATGTCTCCGATTCATGGCAGAGTACGTATCGGATTCACAGTGTCGGATTCATGAAGAGTACGGTCTCGAATTTAGGTTCTCGGATTCAAGATCTCGGATTCAATGGGGGGCGGATGTCTAAGATTCATGGGAGGTGATATGGGGGAGTGTGCTTTCGGATTTATGAGGGGGTATGACTCGGAATCATGGGGAAGTATGTCAGGGATTTATGGTCTTAGATTCATGAGGGACTACGATCTCGGTTTCAGGGTCTCGTATGCATGATCTGGGGTTCATAGGGGAATATGTCTCGGATTCATGGTTGGTATGTCCAAGATTCATGAGAGGGAATATGGCGGAGTATGGTCTCGGATTGATGGGGGAATATGTCTCGGATTCATTGTAGGGTATGTCTCGAATTCATGTGGGGGAGTATGTCTCAAATTCTTGGGTAAGTTTCAGATTCATGAGGGGTATGTCTTGGTTACATCGATGGAGTATGTCTCGCATTCATGGGAAGTATATCACCGATTCATCGGTATGTTTCAGATTCAAAGGTGGTATGTCTCGGATTCATGGGCTATGATTGATGGGGGAGTTTGTCTCTGATTAATGGGGGGAGTATGTCTCTGATTCATGGTGGGGTATCATTTTGGATTCATGGGATAGTATGTGTAGGATTAATGGGGGGGGGGGGGGGTATCGTCTCAGATTCACGAGGGAGTATGTCTCCGATTCATGGGTACATTAGAGATTCATGGGAGAGTATGTATCGAATTCATGATCACAGATTCATGGGGGAGTACAACTCAGATTCAGGTCCCGATTCATCATCTCGGATTCTTGGGGTGTATGTCAGAGATTACTGGGAGGTAATATAGGATAGCATGTCTCAGATTCATTGGGGGTATGTCTAAGATTTGTGGATGCATGTCTGAGATTCATGGTCTAAGATTCATGGGGGGCAATATGTCTCAGACTCATGCCTATGGTACTTGTGGGGTATGTCGGACAAACTTGGGGGATATGTCTATGATTCAGAGGGTGTTCATGGGTTGTATCGGATTTATGAGGGAGTATATCTTGATTTCATGGGTAGTTTGTCTGAGATTCATAAGGTCTATCTGGGATATATGGGTGTCCCCCATGAATCCGAAACATATTCCCCTAAGAATCCGAGACCATACTCCCCCACGAATCCACGACATACTCCCTCATGAATCTGAGACCATTAATCCGAGATACATACTACTCCCATGAATCCGCAAGATACTCACCCATGAATCCGGATTCATGGGGAGGAGTATATCTTGGATTCATGGGAGGGTATATCTCGAATTCATTGAGAGGGAGAGTATGTTTCGGATTCCATACGGGGTAAATCTCTGATTCATGGGGGAGTAATGCCACGGATTCATGGTTTGATTCGTGGAGGAGTATGGTCACGGATTCTTGATCTCGGATTCATAGGGGAGTATGTCAAGGATTCATGTGGGTTGTATCTCGGATTCATGGGTAGAAATATAGAGTATGGTCTAGGTTTCATGGGGGAAATTGGACTGAGATTCATTGTAGGGTATGCCTCGAGTTCATGGTAAGGTATGCCTCGGATTAATGATGGGGAGTATGATCTCGAATTCATGGGGGAATATCATGGGGGGTATGTTGAGGATTAGTCGGGAGATGGGGGCGTATGGTCTCGGATTCTTGGGGGTATGTCATGGATTCATGGGGGTATGTCTCGGATTCATGTGGGAGTATGTTTAGGATTAATGGGGGGTTATCGACTCTGATTCTTGAGAGAGTAAGTCTCCCATTCATGAGCAGTATATATCACATTTATGGTATCAGATTGATGGGGAGTACAGTCTGTCTGGTATTCTAGGAGGGTATGTATGATATTCATGGAGGAGTAAGTCTCGGATAAATGGGAGGGAGTATGTCTTAAATTCATTGTCGAATATGTTTCAGATTCATGGGGTTGCTTGTGGGAGGGAAGTATGTCTCGGATTAATGGGGGAGTATGGTCTCTGATTCGTGGAGGGAAGTATGTCTCATATTAATCCGGGGGTATATATCGGAGTCATGGAGGATATGTCTCCGATTCATGGGGAAGTATGTCTCCTTTTCATGGCGGGGGGGGGGGGGGGGAGTATGTTTCGGAATCACGAGTGTGTTTCAGTTTCATAGGGGATATGTCTCAAATTCTTGCATTTGTTTTACATTCATAAGGGATATACCTCAGATTCATGGGTATGTTTCCGATTCCTGAGGGATATGTCTCGGATTCATGGGTATGTTTCAGATTTATGGAGGGTATGTCTCGAATTCATGGGAGAATAAGGCTCGGATCATGGTCTTGGATGATCTCGTATTCAAGTATGGATTCATGATCTCGGATTCAAACTGTTTGCCTCAGATTCATGGGGGTGTTTGTCTAAGATTCATGGAGTATGTCATTGATTTATGGGGGGAAGTATGACAATGACTCATGGCGGAGTTTGTCTAGGATTCATGGCCTTATATTCATGAGGGAGTACGATCCCGGTTTCAAGGTCTCGTATGCATGATCTCAGGTTCATGTGGAAGTATGTCTCGGATTCATGGTCGGTATGTCCGAGATTCATGAGAGGGACAATGACTGAGTATGGTTTCGGATTGAAGAGGGAATATGTCTCGGATTCATTGTATGATGTCTCGAATTCATGTGGCGGAGTATGTCTCGGATTCTTTGGTATGTTTCATATTCATTAGGGTATGTCTCAGTAACATAAAGGGTGTATGTCTCGCATTCATGGGAAGTATATAACCGATTCATCGGTATGTTTCAGATTCATGGGAGGTATGTCTCGGATTCATGGTCTAAGATTCATGAGGGAGTTTGTCTTTGATTAATAGGGGGAGTATCTCTCTGATTCATGGTGGGGTATCATTTTGGATTCATGGGGGAGTATGTGTAGGATTAATGGAGGGGTATTGACTTAGATTCACGAGAGAGTATGTCTCCGATTCATGGGTATGTTAGATATTCATGGGGGAGTACGTATCAAATTCATGATAACGGATTCATGGGGGAGTACAACTCAGATTAAGGTCTCGATTCATCATCTCGGATTCATTGGGTGTATGTCTGAGATTAATGGGAGATAATATGGGGTAGCATGTCTCAGATTCATTGGGGTATGTCTAGGATTTTTAGGTGCATATCTCAGATTAATGGTCTCAAATTCAAGGGGGGTAGTATGTCTCGGATTCATGGGTATACCTATGGTACTTGTGGGGTATGTCTAGGAAACTTGGGGGACGTGTCTATGATTCATAGGGTGACATGTCTAGATTAATTGGGGTATGTCTTGAATTCATGGGTTGTATCGAATTTATGAGGGAGTATATCTTGATTTCATGGGTAGTATGTCTCAGATTCATGAGGTATATCTGGGATATATGGGTGTCCCCCACGAATCCGAAACATATTCCCCTAAGAATCTGAGATCATGAATCCGGGACCATACTCCCCTATGAATCCACGACAAACTCCCTCATGAATCTGAGACCATTAATCCAAGATACATACTACTCCCATGAATCCGAGAGATACTCACCCATAAACCCAAGCCATACCCCCCCCCCCATGAATCCAGATTCATGGGGGGGGGGGGGGGTATGTCTTGGATTCATGGGAGGGTATATATCTAATTCATTGGGAGGGGGAGTATGTTTCAGATTCCATATGGGGTAAGTCTCTGATTCATGGGTGAGTACTGTCATGAATTATGAATCCATGACATTACTCCCTCATGAATGAGAGACTTACCCCATATGGAATCTGAAACAAACTCCTCCTCCCAATGAATTCGAGATATACCCTCCCATGAATCCAAGACATACCCCCCCCATGAATCCGGATTCATGGGGGGGTATGTCTTGGATTCATGGGAGGGTATATCTCGAATTCATTGGGAGGGGTAGTTTGTTTCGGATTCCATATGGGGTAAGTCTCTCATTCATGGGGGAGTAATGTCACGGATTCATGGTTTGATTCATGGAGGAGTATGGTCACAGATTCATGATCTCGGATTCACAGGGGAGTATGTAAATGATTCATGTGGGTTATATCTTGGATTCATGGGTAGAAATATAGAGTATGGTCTCGAATTCATGGTCTCGGATTCATAGTCTTTGATTCATGGTGGGGTATAGTTTCGGATTCGTAGGAGAGTATGTATGAGATTCATGGGGGGGGGGGGGGGGGGGGGTATGTCTCATATTCATGGTGAGTATGTCTCAGGCACTTGGCGGTGCGTCTCTTATTCGTGGGGGTAGTATGTTTCGGATTCATGGGGGAGAATGGTCTCAGATTCCATAGGTGAGTATGGCTTGGATTCATGTGGGAGTAAGATCTCGCATTCATGGGTTAGTTTGTCTTAGATTCATAAGGGGTAACTAGGATTCGTGTGTATATGTCTCAGATTTATGGGTGGTCGTCTCGCATTCATGCTCTCAGATTCACGGGGAAGTGTCTCATATTCATAGGGAGAGTATGTCACATATTCATTAGCATGTCATGTATTCATAGGGTTATGCCTCACATTTTCATGGGAGGGTATGTCACGCATTATGGGGGGGTATGTCTCAGATTCATGAGGGAATATGTGTCGGATTCATAGGGGGGCATGTCTCCGATTCATGTGTATATTATAGATTCATGGAGGGTATGTCACCGATTCATGGCGGAGTATGTATTGGATTCAGGATTACAAATTCATGAGTAAGGTCTTGGATTCAAGTTCTCAGATTCATGATCTCGGATTCCGTGGGAGTGGGAATATGTTTCGGATTTCATATGGGGTAAGTCTCCGATTGATGGAGGAGTAATGTCACAGATTCATGGTTTAATTCATGGGGGAGAATGGTCACGGATTCATGATCTCGGATTCATTGGGGAGTATGTCAGGATTGATGTGGGTTATATCTCAGATTCATGGGTAGGAATATAGAGTATGGTCTAGGTTTTATGGGGGAATATGGAGGGGGGAGTATGTATCGAATTCATTGTAGGGCATGTCTCGGATTCATGGGGATAATATGGGTGAGTATGGTCTCGGATTCATGGGTATGTTTCACATTCATGAGGGGTATGTCTCGGATTTATGAGGGTGAGTATGGGGTAGTATGTCAAGGATTAATGGGCATATCTCAGATTCACGGTGGGGTATCATCTCGGATTCATGGTGGGGGTATGTCTTAGATTCAAGGGGGAGTATTAATCGGATTCATGGAGGAGGTATGTCTCAGATTCATCGGGGAGAATGGCTCAGATTCATGGTTTCAAATTAATGGAGGATTATCTCTCGGATTCATACTCCCCCAATGAATCCAAGACACCCCTTCATGAATCCGTGACTTACATCCCCACAAATCCAACACATACCCATGAATATGAGGCCATACTATCCCATGTATATGAGACACTCACGAATCCGAGACATACTCCCATGAATACAATACATACTCCTTCCATAATCCGAGACATACCCCCCATGAATCCGGGGTATGTTTCGGATTCATGGGGGAAATGTCCCAGATTCATGGTAGAATATGTCTAAGATTCAAGGAGAGTATGTCAGATTCATGGAGGGAGTATGTTTCGGATTAATGGAGGGAGTATGTCTCGGATTCTTGGATGGTCTCAAATTCATGGTATCAAATTCATTGGAGAGTATGTCTTAGATTCATGGGGGAGTTTGTCTAGTATGTCTCGGATTAATGGAGGGAGTTTGTCTAGTATGTCTCGGATTAATGGAGGGAATATGTCTCTTATTCATTTCTCGAATTTATGGTAGGGTATGGCTCAGATTAATGGGGGGTTTTGAGGGAGTATGATCTCACATTAGTGGGGGGAGTACAGTTTCGTATTCATGGTCTCAGATTCATGGGGGGGAGTATGGGGGAGTTTGGACTCAGATCTATGGGGTTGGGGGAGATTTGATCTCGGATAGGTGGGAAGAGTATGCGTATGATTCATGGGGTAGCATGGAGTAGTATGTCTGGGATTCATGGATATGTTCGAATCCATTGGGGGTTATGTCTCATATTCATGGGGGAGTATGGTCTCAGTTTCATGAGGTGCGTATATTTCGAATTCTTGGGAATGTTTCGGATTCATGAGAGGTATGTCTTGGATTCTGGGGGAGGTATGTTTCAGTTTCATAGGGAAAATGTCTCCGATTCATGGGTATGTTTCAGATTCATGGGGAGTATGTCTCGAATTCATGTGGGAGTATGTCTCCAACGCATGGTCTCGGATTCATGGGGAGTAGTATGTTTCCGATTCATGGGAGAGTGTAGTCTCAGATTAATGGGGGAGTATATCTCCGATTCGTGGAGGGAAGTATGTCTCATATTCATCGGGGAGTATATATCGGAGTCATGGAGGGTATGTCTCTGATCCATGGGGAAATATGTCTCCTTTTCATGGGGGGAGTATGTTTCGGATTCCATATGGGGTAAGTCTCCGATTCATGGGGGAGTAATGTCACGGATTCATGGTTTGATTCATGTAGGAGTATGGTCATGGATTCATGATCTCGGATGCATAGGGGAGTATGTCACGATTCATGTGGGTTATATCTTGGATTCATGGGTAGAAATATAGTGTATGGTCTAGGTTTCATGGGGGAAAATGGACTGAGATTCATTGAAGGGTATGTCTCGAATTCATGGTAAGGTATGTCTCGGATTAATGATGGGAAGTATGATCTTGAATTCGTGGGGAAATATCATTGGGGGTATGTTGAGGATTAGTCGGGGGATGGAGGGGTATGGTCTCGAATTCTTGTGGGGTAGTATGTATCGGATTTATGGTCTCAGATTATGGGGAGTATGATCTCGGATTCATGGGAGGGTATGTCTGGTATTCATGGGGGAGTATGTCTTCAATTCTTTGTCGGGTATGTTTCAAATTCATGGGGGGGGTATGGAAGAGTGATCTCAGATTCATGGGTTTGGTTATGGGGGAGTATATCTCCGATTCGTGGAGGGAAGTATGTCTCATATTCTTCGGGGGGAATGTGTCGGAGTCATGGAGGGTATGTCTCTGATCCATGGGGAAATATGTCTCCTTTTCGTGGGGGGAGTATTTTTCGTATTCACGGGTATGTTTCAGTTTCAAGGGGGGTATATCTCAGATTCTTGGTTTTGTTTTTCATCGAGGATGGGTATATCTCATTTTCATGGGTATATTTTCGATTCATGAGGGATACGTCTCGGATTCATGGATATGTCTAATATTTATAAAGGGTATGTCTCGAATTCATGGGGGAATATGGCTCGGATCATGGTCTTGGATGATTTCGGATTCAGGTCTCGATTCATGATCTCATATTCAAAGGGTTTGTCTCTGATTCTTGACGGGCATGTCTCAAATTAGGGGGGAGTATGTGTCAAATTCATGCTCTTGGATTCTAGTTTGAGTATGATCTCGGATTCAGAGTCTCGGATTCATGATCTCAGATTCCTAGATGACATATCTGAGATTCTTGGAGGGGAATATGGCGGAGCACGGTTTTCGATTCGTGGGGGGATGTCTCGGATTCATTATAGCGTATGTCTTGAATTCATGGGTGGATATGGTCTTAGATAGATGGGGCATGTGTGTTTCAGATTCTTTGGTATGTTTTTGATTCATAGTGCGGTACGTCCCGAAGTATGCCTCCGATGATTGGGTATGTTTTAGATTCATGGGAGAGTTTGTCTATGATTCACGAGCGAGTATGTCTTTGATTCAGGGGGGGGGTATGACAATGATAAATGGTGGGGTATAGTTTCAGATTCGTAGGAGAGTATGTATCAGATTCGGGGGGGGGGGGGGGTATGTCTCATATTCATGGGGAGTATGTCTCAGGCATTTGGGGGTGGATTCGTGGGGGTAGTATGTTTTGGATTCATGGGGAGTATGGTTTCGGATTTCAGATGTGAGTATGGCTCGAATTCATGAGAGAGTACAATCTCGCATTCACGGGTCAATATATCATAGATTCATAAGGGGTATCTAGGATTCGTCAGTGTATGTCTCGGATTTATGGGTGGTGATCTCGATTTCATGGTCTCATATTCACGGGGGAGTGTCACATATTCATGGGGAGAGTATGTCACAGATTCATTAGTATGTCATGGATTCATAAGGGTATTGTGAGGCCCGGCCCGTTGAGGGAGGAAGCCCAACAGTCCCAAGAGGCCCATGGATTAGGAGAGGGTGAGGGTTTAGTGTTTAGTCCCACGTCGCCTAATGGGAGGAGAAGGTATGTGCTTATATATGTGCACAGCTCTTACACACCAAAACGCGTTTTAAAACCGTGAACTCATTTAGGGGCAAACCAGACAATTTCTTGCTGTGTAAGGCTGGGCCGTTACGATTGGTATCAAAGCATGTCCATTTCGTGATGGTGGGTGTGGCCCCACACGATGACGTGTGCCCATTAAGGGGGGTGATTGTGAGGCCCGGCTCGTTGAGGGGGAAGCCAAACAGTCCCAAGCAGCCCATGATTTGGGTGAGGGTGAGGGTTTGATGTTTAGTCTCACATCGCTTAATGGGAGGAGATAATATGTGCTTATATGTGAGCACAACTCTTACACCGTGATCCCATTTATGGGCAAAGAGGAAATTTTCTTGCAGTGTAAGCCTGAGGCGTAACAAGTATGCCTCGGATTCTTGGGAGGGTATGTCACGCATTACGAGGGGTATGTCTCAGATTCATGAGAGAGTATGTCTCGGTTTCATAGAGAATGTCTCTGATTCAAGTGTATGTTATAGATTCATGGGGGGTATGCCTCTGATTCATGGCGGAGTATGTATCGGATTCAAGGTATTAGATTCCTAGATGATATATCCGAGATTCTTGGGAGGGAATATGGCAGAGTATGGTCTTGGATTCAAGGGGGAATATGACTCGGATTCATTATATCATATTGTCTCAAATTCATGGGTCGCTTATTCAAGGGGTAGGTAGGTTTCGGATTCTAGGGTATGTTTCGGATTCATGGTAGAGTATGTCCCGGATTCATGGGGAGTATGCCTCCGATTCATGGGTATGCTGCAGATTCGGTATGACTAGGATTCATGCAGTAGTATGTCTAGAACTCATAGTCTCGGATTCATGGGGGAGTTTGTCTAGGATTCATGGAGTATGTATTTGATTTATGGGGGGGAAGTATGACAATGACTCATGGGGGGGTATCGTTTCGGATTCATAGGGGGGTATGTATGAGAATCATTAGGGTAGTATGTCTCGGATTTGTGGAGTATGTCTCGGATTCCGGGGGGGGGGGGGGGGGGAGGGGGAATATGTTTCGGATTCATGGGGCACTATGGTCTCATATTCATAGATGGGTATGTCACCGATTCATGGGATAATATGGCTCGGATTCATGAGAGTTTGATCTCGCATTCATGGGTTAGTATGTCTCAGATTCATAATGGATAAGTCCAGGATTCGTGAGTGTATGTCTCAGAATTATGAGGGTGTCTCGGATTCATGGTCTCAGATTCACGGGGGATTCTCATATTCATGGGGAGAGTATGAAACAGATTCATGGGTATGTCTCGGATTCATAGGGGAATGCCTCGGATTCATGGGAGGGTATGTCACGCATAATGGAGGGTATGTCTCAGATTCATGAGAGTATGTCTTGGATTCATAGGGGAGAATGCTTCCGATTCATGTGTATATTATAGATTCACGGGCGTATGTCTCCGATTCATGACAAAGTATGTAACGGTTCAAGGTATCAAATTCAAGAGGAGTACGGTCGTGGATTCAAGTTCTCGGATTCATAATCTCGGATTCAGTGGGGCATATGTCTCAGATTCATGGGAGGTATTATCTCAGATTCAAGAGGGGTATGTCTCGGATTCGTAAGGGGTATGCCTCGGATTCATGAGAGGGTATATCATGCATTATGGGGGTTATGACTCAGATTCATGAGAGAGTATGTCACGGATTCATAGGGGGGTATGTCTCCGATTCATGGGTATGTTATAGATTCAAGGGGCATATGTCTCCAATTCATGGCGGAGTACGTATCGATTCACGGTGTCGGATTCATGAGGAGTACGGTCTCGGATTTAGATTCTCGGATTCGAGATCTCATATTCAATGAGGGGGATGTCTAAGATTCATGGGAGGTAATATGGGGGAGTGTGGTAGCGGATTTATGAGGGGGTATGACTCGGATTCATGGGGAAGTATGTCAAGGATTCATGGTCTTAGATTCATGAGGGAGTACGATATCGGTTTCAGGGTCTCGTATGCATGATCTCAAGTTCATGAGGGAGTATGTCTCGGATTCATGGTCGGTATGCCCGAGATTCATGAGAGGGAATATGGCGGAGTATGGCCTCGGATTGAAGAGAGAATATGTCTTGGATTCATTGTAGGGTATGTCTCGAATTCATGTGGGTGAGTATGTCTTGAATTCTTTTGAAAGTTTCAGATTCATGAGGGGTTTGTCTCGGTTACATCGAGGGAGTATGTCTCGCATTCATGGGAAGTATATCACCGATTCTTCGGTATGTTTTAGATTCATCGGAAGTATGTCTCGGATTCATGGGGGAGTGTCTCGGATTCATGGGCTATGAATCATGGGGGAGTTTGTCTTTGATTAATGGGGGGAGTACGTCTCTGATTCATGGTGGGGTATCATTATGGATTGATGCGGGAGTATGTGTAGGATTAATGGGGGGTTATCATCTCGGATTCACGAGGGAGTATGTCTCCGATTCAAGGGTAAGTTAGAGGTTCACGGGGGAGTATGTATCGAATTCATGATAATGGATTCATAGGGGAGTACAGCTTAGATTTAGGTCTAGATTCATGATCTCGGATTCTTGGGGTGTATGTCTGAGATTAATGGGAGGTAATATGGGGTAGCATGTCTCATATTCATTAGATGCATGTCTCATATTCATTAGATGCATGTCTGAGATTCATAAGGGGCAATATGTCTCAGACTTATGCCTATGGTACTTGTGGGGTATGTCTAGCAAGCATGGGAGATATGTCTATGATTCATAGGGGTATGCCTTGAATTCATGGGTTGTATCAGATTTATGAGGGAGTATATCTTGATTTCATGGGTATGAGATTCATAGGGGCAAAGCGGACAATTTCTTGCTGTGTAATCCTAGGGCGTTACAATTGATATTAGAGCCTGTCCATTACGAGATAGTGGGTGCGGCCCCACACGAGGATGTGTGGCCCATTAGGGGGGTGATTGTGAGGCCTGGCCCATTGAGGGGGGAAGACCATCAGTCCCAAGCAGCCTATGGATTGGGTGAGGGTGAGGGTTTGATGTTTAGCACATCGCCTAATGGGAGGAAATAGTATGTGCTTATAGGTGAGCACAGCTCTTACACACCAAGACGCGTTTTAAAACCGTGAGCCCATTGTATGGTGTGTTTCAGTTTCGTGGTGGTAGTACGAAAGAGTATGATCTCGGATTCATGGGTATGTTCCACAATCATGGAGGTTTGTCTGAGATTCATGAGGGGCATGTGGGCATGTCTCAAATTAGGGGGAAGTATGCCTCAAATTCATGCTCTTGGATTCTTGATTGAGTACAATCTCAAATTCAAGGTCTCGGATTCATGATATTAGATTCTCAGATGATATATCCAAGATTCTTGGGAGGGAATATGGTGGAGCATGGTCTTGGATTCATGGGGGAATATGACTCGGATTCATTATAGCATATTCTCTCAGATTCATGGGTCGCTATGGTCTCATATTCAAGGGGCAGATAGGTTTCGGATTATTGGGTCTATTTCGGATCCATGGCAGGGTATATCCCGGATTCATGAGGAGTATGCCTCCGATTCATGGGTATGTTGCAGATTCGGTATGACTAGGATTCATGCAGGAGTATGTCTAGAATTCATAGTCTCGGATTCATGAGAGAGTTTGCCTAGGATTCATGGAGTATGTATTTGATTTATGGTGTGGAAGTATGAGAATGACTCGGGGGGGTATCGTTTCAGATTCATAGGGGGGTATGTATCAGATTCATGAGGGGAGTATGTCTCATGCACTTGGGGGTATGTCTCGGATTCGGGGGGGGGGGGGGGAATATGTTTCGGATTCAGGGGGCACTATGGTGTCGGATTCATAGATGGGTATGTCTCCGATTCATAGGATAATATGGCTCAGATTCATGAGGGCGTTTGATTTCGCATTCATGGTCTCAGATTCACGGGGGATTATCTCATATTCATGGGGAGAGTATGAAACAAATTCATGGGTATGTCTCAGATTCATAGGGGAATGCCTCGGATTCATGGGAGGGTATGTCACGCATAATGGAGGGTATGTCTCAGATTCATGAGTATGTCTTAGATTCATAGGGGAGAATGTCTCTGATTCATGTGTATGTTATAAATTCACGGGGGTATGTCTCCGATTCATGGCAAAGTATGTAACGGTTCAAGGTATCAAATTCAAGAGGAGTATGGTCGTGGATTCAAGTTCTTGGATTCATGATATGAGATTTTGTGGGGGGTATGTCTGAGATTCATGGAAGGTATCGTCACAGATTCATGAGGGGTATGTCTCGGATTCATAGGGGGCATGCCTCAGATTGATGGGAGGGTATGTCACGCATTATGGGGGGTATGACTCAGATTCATGAGGGAGCATGTCTCGGATTCATAGGGGGGTATGTCTCCGATTCATGGCAGAGTATGGGGGGCATGTCTCAGATTCATGAGGGGTATGTCTCGGATTCATAGGGGGTATATCCCTCAGATTCATGGGAGGGTATGTCATGCATTATGGGGGGTATGACTCAGATTCATGAGGGAGTATGTCTCGGATTCATAGAGGGGTATGTCTCCGATTCATGAGTGTTATAGATTCATGAGTATGTCTCCGATTCATGGCGGAGTACGTATCGAATTTACGGTGTCGGATTCATGAGTATGTTCTCGAATTTAGATTCTCGGATTCAAGATCTCGGATTCAATGGGGGGGGGGGTGTGTCTAAGATTCATGGAAGGTAATATGGGGGAGTGTGGTTTCGAATTTATGAGAGGGTATGACTCGGAATCATGGGGGAGTATGTCAAGGATTCATGGTCTTAGATTCATGAGAGAGTACGTTCTCAGTTTCGGGGTCTTGTATGCATGATCTCGGGTTCATGGGGGAGTATGTCTCGGATTCAAGGTCGGTATGCCCGAGATTCATGAGGGAATATGGCAGAGTATGGTCTCGGATTGAATGGGGAATATTTCTCGGATTCATTGTAGGGTATGTATCGAATTCATGTAGGGGAGTATGTCTCGAATTCTTGGGTAAGCATCAGATTTATCAGGGGAATGTCTCGATTACATCGAGGGAGTATGTCTCGCATTCATGGGAAGTATATCACCGAGGTATGTTTCAGATTCATTGGTGGCATGTCTCGGATTCATGGGGGAGTTTGTATCAGATTCATGGGATATGATTCATGGGGGATTTTGTCTTCGATTAATGGGGGGAGTATGTCTTGATTCATGGTGGGGTATCATTTTGAATTCATGGGAGATTATGTGTAGGATTAATGGGGGGTATTGTCTCGGTTCACGAGGGAGTTTGTCTCCGATTCATGGGTATGTTAGAGATTCATGGGGGAGTAAGTATCTAATTCATGATAACGGATTCATGGGGGAGTACGGCTTAGATTCAGGTCTGGATTCACGATCTCAGATTCGGGGTAAAAAAATAGAGTATGGTCTAGGTTTCATGGGAGAAAATGGACATAGATTTATTGTAGGGTATGTCTCGAATTCATGGTAAGGTATGTCTCGGATTATTGATGGGGAGTATGATCTCGAATTCATTTAGGAATATCATGGGGGGCATATCGAGGATTAGTCGGGGGATGGGGGGTATGGTCTTGGATTCTTGGGGTTATGTCACAGATTCATGGGGGGGGTGTCTCACATTCGTGGGTGAGTATGTGTAGGATTAATGGGGGGTTATCGTCTCTAATTCTTGAGAGAGTAAGTCTCCCATTCATGGACAGTATGTCTCGGATTCATTGGGTAGTATATATCATATTTAGGTATCGGATTCATGGGAGTACGGTCTCGGATTCTGGTTCTTAGATTCATAATCTTGAATTCATGGGATACCTGTCTGAGATTCATGGGAGGTAATATGCGAGAGTATGTTCTCGGATTCAAGGGGGAGTATGTATCGGATTTATTGTAAGGTTTGTCTGAGATTCATTGAGCAGTATGGGGGAGTATGGTCTTAGATTCGTGGGGGGGAATATAGTTTCGAATTCATGGAGGGTATATGTAAGATTCTTAGGTATGTTTCGGATTCATGGGATAATATGTCTTTGATTTGTGGGGTATGTCGTAAATTCACGCGTATATTTTAGATTCATGGGGTGTCTTGGATTCATGGGGGAGTATGATCTTGGATTCATGAGACTATGTATCGGATTCGTGGGGCGGGGGGGGGGGGGTTATCTCACCGATTCATGCATATGTCATGGGGGATGTCCCAAATTCATGTGGGAGTATGGTCTCGTATTCATGAGTGAGTATATATCGAAGTCACAGGTATATTGCGAATACTTGGGGGTACGTTTTGGATTCATGTGGGGTAGTATGTCTCGGATTTATGGTCTCAGATTATGGGGAGTGGTCTCGGATTTATGGGGGTGTCTGGCATTCGTGGGAGGGTATGTCTAACATTCATGGGGGAGTATGTCTCGAATAAATGGGAGGGAGTATGTCTTCAATTCATTGTCGGGTATGTTTTGGATTCATGGGGGGAGTATGGAAGAGTGGTCTCAGATTAATGGGGTTGCTTGTGGGAGAGGTATATTTGGGATATATGGGTGTCCCCCATGAATCCGAAACATATTCCCCTAAGAATCCGAGACAATGAATTCGGGACCATACTCCCCCATGAATCCACGACATACTCTCTCATGAATCTGAGATCATTAATCCGAGATACATACTACTCCCATGAATCCGAGAGATACCCATGAATCCAAGCCATACCCCCTATGAATCCGGATTCATAGGGAGTATGTCTTAGATTCATAGGAGGGTATATCTCGAATTCATTGGGAGGGGGAGTATGTTTCGGATCCCACATGAATCCGTGACATTACTCCCCCATGAATCAGAGACTTACCCCATACGGAATCCGAAACATACTCCCTCTCCCAATGAATTCGAGATATACCCTCCCATGAATCCAAGACATACCCCACCATGAATCCGGATTCATGGTGGGGTATGTCTTGGATTCATGGGAGGGTATATCTCGAATTCATTGGGAGAGGGAGTATGTTTCAGATTCCGTATGGGGTAAGTCACTGATTCATGGGGTAGTAATGTCACGGATTCATGGTTTGATTCATGGACGAGCATGGTTTGATTCATGATCTCGGATTCATAGGGGAGTATGTCAAGGATTCATGTGGGTTATATCTCGGATTCATAGGAAGAAATATAGAGTATGGCCTAGGTTTCATGGGGGATCATGGACTCAGATTCATTGTAGGGTGTCTCAAATTTCATGGTAAGGTATGTCTCGGATTAATGACGGAGAGTATGATCTCGAATTCATGGGGCAATATCATGGAGGGTATTTCGAGGGTTAGAAAGGGGATGGGGGGTATGGCCTCAAATTCGTAGGGGTTATGTCACGGATTCGTGGGAGGTATGTCTCGGATTCATGTGGGTTATATCTCGGATTCATAGGAAGAAATATAGAGTATGGCCTAGGTTTCATGGGGGATCATGGACTCAGATTCATTGTAGGGTGTGTCTCAAATTTCATGGTAAGGTATGTCTCGGATTAATGACGGAGAGTATGATCTCGAATTCATGGGGCAATATCATGGAGGGTATTTCGAGGGTTAGAAAGGGGATGGGGGGTATGGCCTCAAATTCTTAGGGGTTATGTCACGGATTCGTGGGAGGTATGTCTCGGATTCATGTGGGTTATATCTCGGATTCATAGGAAGAAATATAGAGTATGGCCTAGGTTTCATGGGGGATCATGGACTCAGATTCATTGTAGGGTGTGTCTCAAATTTCATGGTAAGGTATGTCTCGGATTAATGACGGAGAGTATGATCTCGAATTCATGGGGCAATATCATGGAGGGTATTTCGAGGGTTAGAAAGGGGATGGGGGGTATGGCCTCAAATTCTTAGGGGTTATGTCACGGATTCGTGGGAGGTATGTCTCGGATTCTTGGTTGAGTAGGATCTTGTATTCAGGGTCTCAGATTCATGATCTCAGATTCCTAGATGATATATCCGAGATTCTTGGGAGGGAAGATGGCTGAGCATGGTCTCGGATTCATGGGTGGTAATGGTCTCAAATAGATGGGGCACGTATGTTTCAAATTCATAGTTGGCTATGTCCCGGATTCATGGGGAATATGCCTCCGATTTATGGGTATGTTTTAGATTCATGGAGAGTATCACTAGGATTCATGAGGGACTATGTCTAGAATTCATAGTCTCGGATTCATGGAGGAGTTTGTCTAGGATTCAGTGGGGGGTATATCTGAGATTCATGTGGGGTGCGTCTCGTATTCATGGGTAGGGTGTGTTTTGGTTTCATGGGGGTAGTACGGAGGACTTTGGTCTCGGATTTATGGGTATGTTTCGCATTCATGGAGGTTTGTCTCATATTCATGAGGGGCATGTCTCGAATTAGGGGGAAGTATGTCTCAAATTCATGCTCTGGGATTCTATGTTGAGTACGATCTCGGATTCAAAGTCTCATATTCGTGATCTATGATTACTAGATGATATATCCGAGATTCTTGGGAGGGAGTACGGCGGAGCATGGTCTTAGATTCATGGGGGAATATGTCTCAGATTCGTTATAGCATATTGTCTTGGATTCATAGGTGGGTATGGTCTCAGATTCAAGGGCTTATATGTTTCGGATTCATGGAGGGTATGTCCCAGATTCATGGGCAGTATGCCTCATGGGTATGTATTACATTCAGTATGACTAGGATTCATGTGGGAGTATATCTAGAATTCATAGTCTCGGATTCATGGGGGAGTTTGTCTAAGATTCATAGTCTTATATTCATGAGGGAGTACGGTCATGGTTTTAGGGTCTCGTATGCATGATCTCGGATTCATGGTTGGTATGTCCGAGATTCATGAGAGGGAATATGGCGGAGTATGGTCTCGGATTGATGGAGGAATAGGTCTCTGATTCATTGTAGGGTATGTCTCGAATTCATGTGGGGGAGTATGTCTCGGATTCTTGGATATGTTTTAGATTCATGAGGGGTATGTCTCGGTTACATCGAGGGAGTATGTCTCGAATTAATGGGAAGTATATCATCGATTCATCGGTATGTTTTAGATTCGTGGGAGGTACGTCTCGGATACAAGGTCAAAGATTCATGGGGGAGTTCGTCTCTGACTAATGAGGGGAGTACGTCTCAGATTCATGGTGGGTATGTTTCAGTTTCATGGGGGGTACGTCTTATATTCATGGTGGGTATGTTTCAGTTTCATGGGGGGTATGTCTCAGATTCACGGGTTTGTTTTACATTTACGAGGGGTATATCTCAGATTCATGGGTATGTTTCCGATTCATGAAGGATATGTCTCGGATTCATGGGTATGTTTCAGATTTATGGAGGGTATGTCTCGAATTCATAGGGGTATATGACTCGGATAATGGTCTTGGATGATATCGGATTCAAAGGGTATGTATGAGATTCATGGGAGGTAATATGGGGAGTATGTCTCAAATTCATTGTATAGTGTCTCGGATTCATGGTAGGGTATGTATTAGATTCACTGGGGAGAGTCTGGGGGAGTCTGGTCTCGGATTCATTAGGGGGTGGTATGGTCTCCAATTCATGGGAGAATACATCTCTGATTCTTGGGTATGTTTCGGATTCATTGGGGTAGTATGTCTCCGATTCATGGAGAGTATGTCTCCGATTCATGGGAGAGTATGTCTCCGATTCATGTAATGTGTCTCTAATTCATGTGTATTTTTTATTCATGGGGTGTATGTCTGGGATTCATGGGAGGTAATATGGTCTCAGATTCATGGCGAGTATGTCTCAGATATATTGGGGAGTATGTCTCGCATTCAAAGGGAGAATATGTCTCAGATTCACGGGAAGAATATGTCTCGGATTCATGGTCTCAAATTCATGGGAAATTATGTCTCGGATTCATGAGGGAAGTATGTCTCGGATTCATGGGGTAGAATGGGCACTTATTCATGGTTTCAGATTCACGGGGGTGCATGTATTCCATTCATGGGTTGAGTATTTCTCCGATTCATGATCTCGGATTCATGGGGAGTACGTCTCGGTTTCGTGGGGGAGTATGTCTCTAATTCATGGTAGAGAATGTCTCCGATTCATGGGAGGGAGTACGGGTAGTAAGGTCTCGGATTCATGAGGGAGTATGTCTCTAATTCTTGGGAGGAGTGTGATTTATGGGAATATTTTAGATTCATGTGGGATATGTCTCGAACTCACGGGGAAGTATGTCTCATATTCACGGGAATGAAAGTGAGAGAGAAACCCTAGGCTTTCACGATTTTATTCTTGGTATGAGAGCTAGAGAGAAATCCCAGGGTTTCACGATTTTTTTTCTTGTTTCCTTTTTGGCGTCGATTCATCACGGGTCGTGGTGATCACCATCTTTTCCTCTCTCGAGTCGAGATTTGTGGTTTATTATTGCTATGGAGACCAAGGCACCGTGTCATTAGGGCACAATTCTCAAGCCCAACGGGATACCAACATGCTCCCTGATGGACACAATTTTCCGTCCTGGTCGCATTTTGTTTGTTTATATTTGGGTAGTCGAGGCAAGATAGGCCTACTTCTTGGCACCATTATAAAGCTGGCAGCCACCGATCCGACCTTCAATTAGTGGGAGATTGACAACTTTATAGTTCTAGGTTGGCTCTTCAACTCTATTGAGAACCGGATCTATAATATGTTCATGTATCATGAGACGGTCAATTCTTTGTGGGCTGCGCTAATGGAAGACCCACTCTTGTCAGGTATAACTCATGGATTTATGAGTTGTAGAAGGATATTGCCCAAGCCACCAAAGGTACACAAACTGTTGTCGACTACTTTGGATTTCTTCAGGCTCATTGGGAGGAACTTGCCCGCTATGAGTCTGTCTCAGAGTTGTCTATAGAGGCTGCCAAGCTTGTGGTTAGATGACTGCAGCGCCAATAGACATGCATTTCTTATGGGCCTTCGACTAGAGTTCGAGTCTCTTCGTGTTCAGATTTTGAATACCACACTTCCCTCTCTATTTGAGGCATTTGCTATCATTGATGGTGATGAGCATCGCCGTCATATCTCCACTTCATGGGATTCACGGGGGGGTATGTCTTGGATTCATGGGAGGGTATATCTCGAATTCATTGGGAGGGGGAGTTTGTTTCGGATTTCATATGGGGTAAGTCTCTCATTCATGAGGGAGTAATGTCACGGATTCATAATTCATGACAGCACCCATGAATCAGAGACTTACCCCACATGGAATCCGAAACATACTCTCCCTCCCAATGAATTAGAGATATACCCTCCCATGAATCCAAGACATACCCCCCTCCCAATGAATTAGAGTATGGCTTGGGTTTATGGGTGAACATCTCTTGGATTCATGGGAGTAGTATGTATTTTGGATTAATGGTCTGAAATTCATTAGGGAGTTTGTCGTGGATTCATGGGGGAGCATGGTCCCGGATTCGTGATCTCACATTCTTAGGGGAATATGTTTCGGATTTGTGGGGGGCACCCATATATATCTCATGAATCTAAGACATACAACCCATGAATGAAATCAAGATATACTCCCTCATGAATTCAAGACATACCCCAATTAATCTAGACATGTCACCCTATGAATCATAGACACGTCCCCCAAGTTTCCTAGACATACCCCACAAGTACCATAGGTATACCCATGAATCCGAGACATACTACCCCCCATGAATTTGAGACCATTAATCTGAGATATGCACCTAAAAATCCTAGACATACCCCAATGAATCTGAGACATGCTACCCCATATTACCTCCCATTAATCTCAGACATACACCCCATGAATCCGAGATGATGAATCGAGACCTTAATCTGAGTTGTACTCCCCCATGAATCCGTTATCATGAATTTGATACGTACTCCCTCATGAATATGGTGGTCAAAAGGTCACAATATATACAAAACCCAAGAAATAGAAAAAACCAAAAAACCCATGACCAAATTTGAGCCACCGTGCCTTCAGGAATAGGCCTATTTGTCTATAATAAATCCAATACTCTCCCTCAAGCTAGAGCGAAGTTACCATTCAAGCCCAGCTTGGTAAAGCTAGAATGAAGAGTAGAGGGACCAACAGACTTGGTGAACTTGTCAACAAGTTGCTCATTGGAGGAGAAAAAAACTATGTCGATGGCACCGACTAAACTTTCTATTGGAGAAAGTGAACGTCAACTTCAATGTGTTTGATTCTCTCATGAAGAACGGAGTCTGAGACAAGCATAATGGCATCCCAGTTATCACATAACAAAGAAGATGAACTAGCTACAGGGAATCCCAACTCGGTGAAAAGAGAGCGTTGCCAAAATGAATCCGGATTCATGGGGGGGTATGTCTTGGATTCATGGGAGGGTATATCTTGAATTCATTGGGAGGGGGAGTTTGTTTCGAATTCCATATGGGGTAAGTCTCTCATTCATGGGGGAGTAATGTCACGGATTCATGGTTTGATTCACGCAGGAGTATGGTCACAGATTCATGATCTTGGATTCACAGGGGAGTGTGTAAATGATTCATGTGGGTTATATATTGGATTCATGAGGAGAAATATAGAGTATGGTCTCGAATTCATGGTCTCGGATTCATAGTCTTTGATTCATGGGGGGAGTATGACAATGATTAATGGTGGGGTATAGTTTCGGATTCGTAGGAGAGTATGTCTGAGATTCAGGGGGGGGGGGTGTCTTAGATTCAAGGGGGAGTATTAATCAGATTCATGGAGGTATGTCTCAGATTCATCAGGGAGTATGGCTTATATTTTAAGGGGGGTGATTGTGAGGCCCGGCTCGTTGAGGGGGAAGCCAAACAGTCCCAAGCAGCCCATGATTTGGGTGAGTGTGAGGGTTTGATGTTTAGTCTCACATCGCTTAATGGGAGGAGATAATATGTGCTTATATGTGAGCACAACTCTTACACCGTGATCCCATTTATGGGTAAAGAGGAAATTTTCTTGCAGTGTAAGCCTGAGGCGTAACAAGTATGCCTCGGATTCTTGGGAGGGTATGTCATGCATTATGAGGGGTATGTCTCAGATTCATGAGAGAGTATGTCTCGGATTCATAGAGAATGTCTCTGATTCAAGTGTATGTTATAGATTCATGGGGGGTATGCCTCTGATTCATGGCGGAGTATGTATCGGATTCAAGGTATTAGATTCCTAGATGATATATCCGAGATTCTTGGGAGGGAATATGGCAGAGTATGGTCTTGGATTCATGGGGGAATATGATTCGGATTCATTATATCATATTGTCTCAAATTCATGGGTCGCTTATTCAAGGGGTAGGTAGGTTTCGGATTCTAGGGTATGTTTCGAATTCATGGTAGAGTATGTCCCGGATTCATGGGGAGTATGCCTCCGATTCATGGGTATGCTGCAGATTCGGTATGACTAGGATTCATGCAGTAGTATGTCTAGAACTCATAGTCTCGGATTCATGGGGGAGTTTGTCTAGGATTCATGGAGTATGTATTTGATTTATGGGGGGGAAGTATGACAATGACTCATGGGGGGGTATCGTTTCGGATTCATAGGGGGGTATGTATGAGAATCATTAGGGTAGTATGTCTCGGATTTGTGGGAGTATGTCTCATGCATTTGGGGGTATGTCTCGGATTCGGGGGGGGGGAGGGGGAATATGTTTCGGATTCATGGCACACTAAGTCTCAGATTCATAGATGGGTATATCACCGATTCATGGGATAATATGGCTCGGATTCATGAGAGTTTGATCTCGCATTCATGGTTAGTATGTCTCAGATTCATAATGGATAAGTCCAGGATTCGTGAGTGTATGTCTCAGAATTATGGGGGTGTCTCGAAATCATGGTCACAAATTCACGGGGGAGTGTCTCATATTCATGGGGAGTATGAAACAAATTCATGGGTATGTCTCGGATTCATAAGGGAATGCCACGGATTCATGGGAGGGTATGTCACGGATAATGCTCAGATTCATGAAAGAGTATGTCTTTGATTCATAGGGGAGAATGTCTCCGATTCATGTGTATGTTATAGATTCACGGGGGTATCTCCGATTCATGACAACGTATGTAACGGTTCAAGGTATCAAATTCAAGGAGTACGGTCGTGGATTCAAGTTCTCGGATTCATAATCTCGGATTCAGTGGGGCATGTCTCAGATTCATGGGAGGTATTGTCTCAGATTCAAGAGGGGTATGTCTCGGATTCGTAAGGGGTATGCCTCGGATTCATGAGAGGGTATATCATGCATTATGGGGGGTATGACTCAGATTCATGAGAGTATGTCTCGGATTCATAGGGTGGTATGTCTCCGATTCATGAGTATGTTATAGATTCAAGGGGCATATGTCTCCGATTCATGGCGGAGTACGTATCGGATTCACGGTGTCGAATTCATGAGTACGCTCGGATTTAGGTTCTCGGATTCGAGATCTCATATTCAATGAGGCGGATGTCTAAGATTCATGGGGGGTAATATGGGGGAGTGTGGTAGCGGATTTATGAGGGGGTTATGACTCGGAATCATGGGGGAGTATGTCAAAGATTCATGGTCTTAGATTCATGAGGGAGTACGATCTCGGTATCAGGGTCTCGTATGCATGATCTCAAGTTCATGAGGGTGTATGTCTCGGATTTATGGTCGGTGTGCCCGAGATTCATGAGAGGGAATATGGTGGAGTATGGCCTCAGATTGAAGAGGGAATATGTCTTGGATTCATTGTAGGGTATGTCTCGAATTCATGTGGGTGAGTGTGTCTTGGATTCTTGGGTATGTTTCAGATTCATGAGGGGTTTGTCTCGGTTACATCGTGGGAGTATGTCACGCATTCATGGGAAGTATATCACCGATTCTTCGGTATGTTTTAGATTCATCGGAGGTATGTCTCAAATTCATGGGGGAGTGTCTCAGATTCATGGGCTATGAATCATGGGGGAGTTTGTCTCTGATTAATGGGGGGAGTACGTTTCTGATTCATGGTGGGGTATCATTTTGGATTGATGGGGGAGTATGTGTAGGATTAATGGGGGGTTATCATCTCGGATTCACGAGGGAGTATGTCTCCGATTCATGGGTAAGTTAGTGGTTCATGGGGGAGTATGTATCGAATTCAAGATAATTGATTCATGGGGGAGTACGGCTTAGATTTAGGTCTAGATTCATTATCTCGGATTCTTGGGGTGTATGTCTGAGATTAATGGGAGGTAATATGGGGTAGCATGTCTCAGATTCATTAGATGCATGTCTAGGATTTGTAGATGCATGTTTGAGATTCATAAGGGGCAATATGTCTCAGACTTATGCCTATGGTACTTGTGGGGTATGTCTAGCAAACATGGGGGTTATGTCTATGATTCATAGGGGTATGCCTTGAATTCATGGGTTGTATCAGATTTATGAGGGAGTATATCTTGATTTCATGGGTACGAGATTCATAGGGGCAAAGCGGACAATTTCTTGTTGTGTAATCCTAGGGCGTTACAATTGGTATTAGAGCCTGTCCATTACGAGATGGTGGGTGCGGCCCCACACGAGGATGTGTGGCACATTAGGGGGGTGATTGTGAGGCCTGGCCCATTGAGGGGGAAGACCATCAGTCCCAAGCAGCCCATGGATTGGGTGAGGTCGAGGGTTTGGTGTTTAGTCTCACATCGCCTAATGGGAGGAAATAGTATGTGCTTATAGGTGACTAGCTGACAATTTCTTGTTGTGTAAGCCTGAGGCGTAACAGGTATGCCTCGAATTCATGGGTGGAAGTATGTTTCCAATTCATTGTATGGTGTGTTTCAGTTTCGTGGAGGTAGTACGAAGGAGTATGATCTCGGATTCATGGGTGTGTTTCACAATCATGGAGGTTTGTCTGAGATTCATGAGGGGCATGTGGGCATGTCTCAAATTAGGGGGAAGTATGCCTCAAATTCATGCTCTTGGATTCTTGATTGAGTACAATCTCGGATTCAAGGTCTCGGATTCATGATCTTAGATTCTCAGATGATATATCCAGGATTCTTGGGAGGGAATATGGCGGAGCATGGTCTTGGATTCATGGAGGAATATGACTCGGATTCATTATAGCATATTCTCTCAGATTCATGGGTCGCTATGGTCTCATATTCAAGGGGCAGATAGGTTTCGGATTATTGGGTATATTTTGGATCCATGGCAGGGTATATCCCGGATTCATGAGTATGCCTCCGATTAATGGGTATGTTGCAGATTCGGTATGACTAGGATTCATGCAGGAGTATGTCTAGAATTCATAGTCTCGGATTCATGAGAGAGTTTGCCTAGGATTCATGGATTATGTATTTGATTTATGGTGGGGTAGTATGACAATGACTCATGGGGGGGGGGGGGGTATCGTTTCAGATTCATAGGGGGGTATGTATCAGATTCATGAGGGGAGTATGTCTCAGATTTGTGGGAGTATGTCTCATGCACTTGGGGGTATGTCTCGGATTCGGGGGGGGGGGGGGGGAATATATTTCGGATTCATGGGACACTATGGTGTCGGATTCATAGAGGGGTATCTCCAATTCATGGGTATGTTATAGATTCATGGGGAGTATGTCTCCGATTCATGGCGGAGTACGTATCGAATTCACGGTGTCGGATTCATGAGTACATTCTCGGATTTAGGTTCTCGGATTCAAGATCTCGGATTCAATGGGGGGGGGGGTGTAAGATTCATGGAAGGTAATATGGGGGAGTGTGGTTTCGGATTTATGAGAGGGTATGTCAAGGATTCATGGTCTTAGATTCATGAGAGAGTACGATCTCAGTTTCGGGGTCTTGTATGCATGATCTCGGGTTCATGGGGGAGTATGTCGCGGATTCAATGTCGGTATGCCCGAGATTCATGAGAGGGAATATGGCAGAGTATGGTCTCGGATTGAATGGGGAATGTCTCGGATTCATTATAGGGTATGTCTCGAATTCATGTAGGGGAGTATGTCTCGAATTCTTGGGTAAGCATCAGATTCATGAGGGGTATGTCTTGATTACATCGAGGGAGTATGCCTCGCATTCATGGGAAGTATATCACCGAGGTATGTTTCAGATTCATTGGTGGCATGTCTAGGATTTATGGGGGAGTTTGTATCGGATTCATGGGATATGATTCATGGGGGATTTTGTATCGGATTCATGGGATAAGATTCATGGGAGGTAATATGGGGGAGTGTGGTAGCGGATTTATGAGGGGGTATGACTCGGAATCATGGGGGAGTATGTCAAGGATTCATGGTCTTACATTCATGAGATTGTACGATCTCAGTTTCGGGGTCTTGTATGCATGATCTCGGGTTCATGGGGGTGTATGTCTCGGATTCAAGGTCGGTATGCCCGAGATTCATGAGAGGGAATATGGCAGAGTATGGTCTCGGATTGAATGGGGAATATTTCTTGGATTCATTGTAGGGTATGTCTCGAATTCATGTAGGGGAGTATGTCTCGAATTCTTGGGTAAGCATCAGATTCATGAGGGGTTTGTCTCGGTTACATTGAGGGAGTATGTCTCGCATTCATGGGAAGTATATCACCGATTCTTCGGTATGTTTTAGATTCATCGGAGGTATGTCTCGGATTCATGGGCTATGAATCATGGGGGAGTTTGTCTCTGATTAATGGGGGGAGCACGTCTCTGATTCATGGTGGGGTATCATTTTGGATTGATGGGGGACTGTGTAGGATTAATGGGGGTTTATCATCTCGGATTCACGAGGGAGTATGTCTTCGATTCATGGGTAAGTTAGAGATTCATGGGGGAGTATGTGTAGGATTAATGGGGGGTAATCATCTCGGATTCACGAGAGAGTATGTCTCCGATTCATGGGTAAGTTAGAGGTTCATGGGGGAGTATGTATCGAATTCATGATAATGGATTCATGGGGGAGTACGGCTTAGATTTAGGTCTAGATTCATGATCTCAGATTCTTGGGGTGTATGTCTGAGATTAATGGGAGGTAATATGGGGTAGCATGTCTCAGATTCATTAGATGCATGTCTAGGATTTGTAGATGCATGTCTGAGATTCATAAGGGGCAATATGTCTCAGACTTGTGCCTATGGTACTTGTGGGGTATGTCTAGCACACATGGGGGATATGTCTATGATTCATAGGGGTATGCCTTGAATTCATGGGTTGTATCAGATTTATGAGGGAGTATGTCTTGATTTCATGGGTATGAGATTCATAGGGGCAAAGCGGACAATTTCTTGTTGTGTAATCCTAGGGCGTTACAATTGGTATTAGAGCCTGTCCATTACGAGATGGTGGGTGCGGCCCCACACGAGGATGTGTGGCACATTAGGGGGGTGATTGTGAGGCCTGACCCATTGAGGGGGAAGACCATCAGTCCCAAGCAGCCCATGGATTGGGTGACGTCGAGGAAATAGTATGTGACGTCGAGGAAATAGTATGTGCTTATAGGTGAGCACAGCTCTTACACACCAAGACGCGTTTTAAAACCGTGAGCCCGGACAATTTCTTGCTGTGTAAGCCTGAGGCGTAACAGGTATGCCTCGGATTCATAAGTGGAAGTGTGTTTCCAATTTATTGTATGGTGTGTTTCAGTTTCGTGGAGGTAGTACGAAGGAGTATGATCTCGGATTCATGGGTATGTTCCACAATCATGGCGGTTTGTCTGAGATTCATGAGGGGCATGTGGGCATGTCTCAAATTAGGGGGAAGTATGCCTCAAATTCATGCTCTTGGATTCTTGATTGAGTACAATCTCGGATTCAGGGTCTCGGATTCATGATCTTAGATTCTCAGATGATATATCCAAGATTCTTGGGAGGGAATATGGCGGAGCATGGTCTTGGATTCATGGGGGAATATGACTCGGATTCATTATAACATATTCTCTCAGATTCATGGGTCGCTATGGTCTCATATTCAAGGGGCAGATAGGTTTCGAATTATTGGGTCTATTTCGGATCCATGGCAGGGTATATCCCGGATTCATGAGGAGTATGCCTCCGATTCATGGGTATGTTGCAGATTCGGTATGACTAGGATTTATGCAGGAGTATGTCTAGAATTCATAGTCTCGGATTCATGAGAGAGTTTGTCTAGGATTCATGGAGTATGTATTTGATTTATGGTGGGGAAGAATGACAATGACTCATGGGGGGGTATCGTTTCAAATTCATAGGGGCTATGTATCAGATTCATGAGGGGAGTATGTCTCAGATTTGTGGGAGTATGTCTCATGCACTTGGGGGTATGTCTCGGATTCCGGGGGGGGGGGGGGGAATATATTTCGGATTCATGGGGCACTATGGTGTTGGATTCATAGATGGGTATGTCTCCAATTCATGGTATAATATGGCTCAGATTCACGAGGGAGTTTGATTTCGCATTCATGGTCTCAGATTCACGGGGGATTATCTCATATTCATGGGGAGAGTATGAAACAAATTCATGGGTATGTCTCGGATTCATAGGAGAATGCCTCGGATTCATGGGAGGGTATGTCACGCATAATGGAGGGTATGTCTCAGATTCATAGGGGAGAATGTCTCCGATTCATGTGTATGTTATAGATTCACGGGGGTATGTCTCCGATTCATGGCAAAGTATGTAACGGTTCAAGGTATCAAATTCAAGAGTATGGTCGTGGATTCAAGTTCTTGGATTCATGATCTGAAATTTTGTGGGGGGTATGTCTGAGATTCATGGGAGGTATCGTCTCAGATTCATGAGGGGTATGTCTCGGATTCATAGGGGGCATGCCTCAGATTGATGGGAGGGTGTGTCACGCATTATGGGGGTATGACTCAGATTCATGATGGAGCATGTCTCGGATTCATAGGGAGAGTATGTCTCCGATTCATGGGCATGTTATAGATACATGGGGGGTATGTCTCCGATTCAAGGCAGAGTATGGGGGGCATGTCTCAGATTCATGAGGGGTATGTCTCGGATTCATAGGGGGTATCCCACAGATTCATGGGAGGGTATGTCATGCATTATGGGGGGTATGACTCAGATTCATGAGGGAGTATGTCTCGGATTCATAGGGGGGTATGTCTCCGATTCATGGGTATGTTATAGATTCATGAGGAGTATGTCTCCGATTCATGGCGGAGTACGTATCGAATTTACGGTGTCGGATTCATGAGTACGTTCTCGGATTTAGATTCTCGGATTCAAGATCTCGGATTCAATGGGGGGGGGGGGTGTGTCTAAGATTCATGGAAGGTAATATGGGGGAGTGTGGTTTCGAATTTATGAGAGGGTATGACTCGGAATCATGGGGGAGTATGTCAAGGATTCATGGTCTTAGATTCATGAGAGAGTACGTTCTCAGTTTCGGGGTCTTGTATGCATGATCTCGGGTTCATGGGGGAGTATGTCTCGGATTCAAGGTCGGTATGCCCGAGATTCATGAGAGGGAATATGGCAGAGTATGGTCTCGGATTGAATGGGGAATATTTCTCGGATTCATTGTAGGGTATGTATCGAATTCATGTAGGGGAGTATGTCTCGAATTCTTGGGTAAGCATCAGATTCATGAGGGGTATGTCTCGATTACATCGAGGGAGTATGTCTCGCATTCATGGGAAGTATATCACCGAGGTATGTTTCAGATTCATTGGTGGCATGTCTCGGATTCATGGGATATGATTCATGGGGGATTTTGTCTTCGATTAATGGGGGGAGTATGTCTATGATTCATGGTGGGGTATCATTTTGAATTCATGGGAGATTATGTGAAGGATTATGGGGGGGGGGGGTATTGTCTCGGTTCACGAGGGAGTTTGTCTCCGATTCATGGGTATGTTAGAGATTCATGGGGGAGTAAGTATCTAATTTATGATAACGAATTCATGGGGGAGTACGGCTTAGTCTGGATTCACGATCTCAGATTCTTGAGGTAGAAATATAGAGTATGGTCTAGGTTTCATGGGGGAAAATGGACATAGATTCATTGTAGGGTATGTCTCAAATTCATGGTAAGGTATGTCTCGGATTAATGATGGGGAGTATGATCTCGAATTCATGGAGGAATATCATGGGGGGCATATCGAGGATTAGTCGGGGGATGGGGGGGTATGGTCTCGGATTCTTCGGGGTATGTCATGGACTCATGGGGGGTATGTCTCGCATTCATAGGTGAGTATGTGTAGGATTAATGGGGGGTTATCGTCTCTAATTCTTGAGAGAGTAAGTCTCCCATTCATGGACAGTATGTCTCGAATTCATTGGGAAGTATATATCACATTTAGGTATCGGATTCATGGGAGTATGGTCTCGGATTCTAGTTCTTAGATTCATAATCTCGGATTCATGGGATACCTGTCTGAGATTCATGGGAGGTAATATGCGAGAGTATGTTCTGGAATTCAAGGGGGAGTATGTATCGGATTAATTGTAAGGTTTGTCTGAGATTCATTGGGCAGTATGGGGGAGTATGGTCTTAGATTCGTGGGGGGGGATATAGTTTCGAATTCATGGAGGGTATATGTAAGATTCTTAGGTATGTTTTGGATTCATGGGATAATGTCTTTGATTTGTGGGGTGAGTATGTCTTAAATTCACGCGTATATTTTAGATTCATGGGGTGTGTCTTGGATTCATGGGGGAGTATGATCTTGGATTCATGAGACTATGTATCGGATTCGTGGGGCGGGGGGGTATCTCACCGATTCATGCATATGTTTCAAATTCATGGGGGATGTCCCAAATTCATGTGGGAGTATGGTCTCGTATTCATGAGGGAGTATATCTCGAATTCACAGGTATATTGCGAATACTTGGGGGTACGTTTTGGATTCATGTGCGGTAGTATGTCTCGGATTTATGGTCTCAGATTATGGGGAGTATGGTCTCGGATTTATGGGGGTGTCTGGCATTCATGGGGGAGTATGTCTCGGATAAATGGGAGGGAATATGTCTTCAATTCATTGTCGGGTATGTTTTGGATTCATGGGGGGGGGGGGTGTATGGAAGAGTTGTCTCAGATTAATGGGGTTGCTTGTGGGAGAGTATGGTCTCGGATTAATGGGAGTGTGTGGTCTCCGATTCGTGGAGGGAAGTATGTCTCATATTCATTGGGGGGTATGTATCAAAGTCATGGAGGATATGTCTCCGATTCTTGGGAAAGTATGTCTCCTTTTCATTGGGGGGAGTATGTTTCGGATTCACGGGTGTGTTTCAATTTCATGGGAGATGTGTCTCAGATTCTTGGGTTTGTTTTACATTCATGAGGAATATATCTCAGATTCATGGGTATGTTTCCGGTTCATGAGGAATATATCTCGAATTCAAGGGTATGTTTCAGATTTATGGAGGGTATGTCTCAAATTCATGGGGGTATGGTTCTCGGATCATGGTCTTGGATGATCTCAGATTCAGGTCTAGATTCATGATCTCAGATTCAAACGGTTTGCCTCAGATTCTTGACGGGCATGTCTCGAATTAGGGGAGAGTATGTCTCGCATTCATGGAAAGTATATCACCGATTCATCGGTATGTTTCAGATTCATGGGAGATATGACTCAGATTCATGGGGAGTTTGTCTCGGATTCATGGTCTAAGATTCATGGGGGAGTTTGTCTCTAATTAATGGGGGGAGTATGTCTCTCATTCCTGGTGGGGTATCATTTTGGATTCATGGGGGAGTATGTGCAGGATTAATGGGGGGGGGGGTATCGTCTAGGATTCACGAGGGAATATGTCTCCGATTCATGGGTATATTAGATCTTCATGGGGGAGTATGTATCAAATTCATGATAACAGATTCATGGGGGAGTACAGCTCAGATTCAGGTCTCGATTCATCATATCAGATTCATGGGGTATATATATGAGATTAATGGGAGGTAATATAGGGTAGCATGTCTCAGATTCATTGGGGGTATGTCTAGGATTTTTGGGTGCATGTCTCAGATTCATTATCTCAGATTCATGGGGGTAGTATGTCTTGGATTCACGGGTATACCTATGGTACTTGGGTGATGTGTCTATGATTCATAGGTGACATGTCTAGATTCATTGGGGTATGTCTTGAATTCATGGGTTGTATCGGATTTATGAGGGAGTATATCTTGATTTCATGGGTAGTATGTCTGTGATTCATGAGGTATATATGGGTGTCCCCTAAGAATCCGAGACAATGAATTCGGGACCATACTCCCCTATGAATCCACGACATACTCCCTCATGAATCTGAGACCATTAATCCGAGATACATACTACTCCCATGAATCCGAGAGATACTCACCCATGAATCCAAGCCATACCCCCCATGAATCCGGATTCATGGGGGGTATGTCTTGGATTCATGGGGGGGTATATCTCGAATTCATTGGGAGGGGGAGTATGTTTCGGATCCCACATGAATCCGTGACATTACTCCCCCATGAATCAGAGACTTACCCCATACGGAATCCGAAACATACTTCCTCTCCCAAAGAATTCGAGATATACCCTCCCATGAATCCGAGACATACCCCACCATGAATCCGGATTCATGGTGGGGTATGTCTTGGATTCATGGGAGGGTATATCTCGAATTCATTGGGAGAGGAAGTATGTTTCGGATTCCGTATGGGGTAAGTATCTGATTCATGGGGTAGTAATGTCACGGATTCATGATTTGATTCATGGACGAGCATGGTTTGATTCATGATCTCGGATTCATAGGGGAGTATGTCAATGATTCATATGGGTTATATCTCGGATTCATATGAAGAAATATAGAGTATGGCCTAGGTTTCATGGGGGATCATGGACTCGAATTCATTGTAGGGTGTGTCTCAAATTTCATGGTAAGGTATGTCTCGGATTAATGACGGAGAGTATGATATCGAATTCATGGGGCAATATCATGGGGGGTATTTCGAGGATTAGTAAGGGGATGGGGGGTATGGTCTCAAATTCTTAGGGGTATGTCACGGATTCGTGGGAGGTATGTCTCGGATTATTGGTTGAGTAGGATCTTGTATTCAGGGTCTCAGATTCATGATCTCAGATTCCTAGATGATATATCCGAGATTCTTGGGAGGGAATATGGCTGAGCATGGTCTTGGATTCATGGGGGGGATGTTTCTCAGATTCATTAAAGTGTATGTCTCAGATTCATGGGTGGTAATGGTCTCAAATAGATGGGGCACGTATGTTTCGAATTCATAGTTGGCTATGTCCCGGATCCATGGGGAATATGCCTCCGATTTATGGGTATGTTTTAGATTCATGGAGAGTATCACTAGGATTCATGAGGGACTATGTCTAGAATTCATAGTCTCGGATTCATGGAGGAGTTTGTCGAGGATTCAGTGGGGGTATATCTGAGATTCATGTAGGGTGTGTCTCGTATTCATGGGCAGGGTGTGTTTTGGTTTCATGGGGGTAGTACGGAGGACTTTGGTCTCGGATTTATGGGTATGTTTCGCATTCATGGAGGTTTGTCTCATATTCATGAGGGGCATTTCTCGAATTAGGGGGAAGTATGTCTCAAATTCATGCTCTGGGATTCTATGTTGAGTACGATCTCGGATTCAAAGTCTCATATTCGTGATCTATGATTACTAGATGATATATCCGAGATTCTTGGGAGGGAGTACGGTGGAGCATGGTCTTAGATTCATGGGGGAATATATCTCAGATTCATTATAGCATATTGTCTTGGATTCATAGGTGGGTATGGTCTCAGATTCAAGGGGCTTATATGTTTCGGATTCATGGGAGGGTATGTCCCAGATTCATGGGCAGTATGCCTCATGGGTATGTATTACATTCAGTATGACTAGGATTCATGTGGGAGTATATCTAGAATTCATAGTCTCGGATTCATGGGGGAGTTTGTCTAAGATTCATGGTCTTATATTCATGAGGGAGTACGGTCATGGTTTCAGGGTCTCGTATGCATGATCTCGGATTCATGGTCGGTATGTCCGAGATTCATGAGAGGGAATATGGCGGAGTATGGTCTCAGATTGATGAAGGAATAGGTCTCTGATTCATTGTAGGGTATGTCTCGAATTCATGTGGGGGAGTATGTCTCGGATTCTTGGGTATGTTTTAGATTCATGAGGGGTATGTCTTGAATTAATGGGAAGTATATCATCGATTCATCGGTATGTTTTAGATTCGTGGGAGGTACGTCTCAGATACATGGTCTAAGATTCATGGGGGAGTTCGTCTCTGATTAATGAGGGGAGTACGTCTTAGATTCATGGTGGGTATGTTTCAGTTTCATGGGGGGTATGTCTCAGATTCACGGGTTTGTTTTACATTTACGATGGGTATATCTCAGATTCATGGGTATGTTTCCGATTCATGAAGGATATGTCTCGGAGTCATGGGTATGTCTCGAATTCATAGGGGTATATGACTCGGATAATGGTCTTGGATGATATCGGATTCAAAGGGTATGTATGAGATTAATGGGAGGTAATATGGGGAGTATGTCTCAGATTCATTGTAGAGTGTCTCGGATTCATGGTAGGGTATGTATTGGATTCATTGGGGAGAGTCTAGGGGAGTCTGGTCTCGGATTCATTAGGGGGTGGTATGGTCTCCAATTCATGGGAGAATACATCTCTGATTCTTGGGTATGTTTCGGATTCATTGGGGTAGTATGTCTCCGATTCATGGGAGAGTATGTCTCCGATTCATGGGGTGTCTCTAATTCATGTGTATTTTTTATTCATGGGGTGTATGTCTCGGATTCATGGGAGGTAATATGGTCTCGGATTCATGGCGAGTATGTCTCAGATATATTGGGGAGTATGTCTCGCATTCAAAGGGAGAATATGTCTCGGATTCACGGGAAGAATATGTCTCGGATTCATGGTCTCAGATTCATGGGAAATTATGTCTCGGATTCATGAGGGAAGTATGTCTCGGATTCATAGGGGGTATTGTCTTGGATTCATGGGGAGTATGTCTCGGATTTATGGGGTAGAATGGGCTCTTATTCATGGTTTCAGATTCACGGGGGTGCATGTATTCCATTCATGGGTTGAGTATTTCTCCGATTCATGATCTCGGATTCATGGGGAGTACGTCTCGGTTTCGTGGGGGAGTATGTCTCTAATTCATGGTAGAGAATGTCTCCGATTCATGGGAGGGAGTACGGGTAGTAAGGTCTCGGATTCATGAGGGAGTATGTCTCTAATTCTTGGGAGGAGTGTGATTTATGATAATATTTTAGATTCATGTGGAGTATGTCTCGAACTCACGGGGAAGTATGTCTCATATTCACGGGAATGAGAGCGAGAGAGAAACCCTAGGCTTTCACGATTTTATTCTTGGTATGAGAGCTAGAGAGAAATCCCAGGGTTTCACGATTTTTTTTCTTGTTTCCTTTTTGGTGTCGATTCATCACGGGTCGTGGTGACCACCATCTTTTCCTCTCTCGAGTCGAGATTTGTGGTTTATTATTGATATGGAGACCAAGGCACCGTGTCATTAGGGCACAATTCTCAAGCCCAACGGGATACAAACATGCTCCCTAATGGACACAATTTTCCGTCCTGGTCGCATTTTGTTTGTTTATATTTGGGTAGTCGAGGCAAGATAGGCCTACTTCTTGGCACCATTATAAAGCTGGCAGCCACCGATCCGACCTTCAATTAGTGGGAGATTGACAACTTTATAGTTCTAGGTTGGCTCTTCAACTCTATTGAGAACCGGATCTATAATATGTTCATGTATCATGAGACGGTCAATTCTTTATGGGCTGCGCTAATGGAAGACCCACTCTTGTCAGGTATGACTCATGGATTTATGAGTTGTAGAAGGATATTGCCCAAGCCACCAAAGGTACACAAACTGTTGTCGACTACTTTGGATTTCTTCAGGCTCATTGGGAGGAACTTGCCCGCTATGAATCTGTCTCAGAGTTGTCTATAGAGGCTGCCAAGCTTGTGGTTAGATGACTGCAGCGCCAATAGACATGCATTTCTTATGGGCCTTCGACTAGAGTTCAAGTCACTTCGTGTTCAGATTTTGAATACCACACTTCCCTCTCTATTTGAGGCATTTGCTATCATTGATGGTGATGAGCATCGCCGTCATATCTCCTCTTCAACAACAACTTGGACACCCAGTGATCAGATGGCATTGGCGGCCAATTCTAGATATGACTTGCTATCATGGTGATGATGGCCACGATCTTGGTCGTGGACGCACCAATAATGTGACTTGCGGCCACAATGAAAAATATGGGCATGACAAAGCTAGGTGTATTCAGTTTTACCCACACTTGATGCGATCTCGCAAGGTTAGAGATCATTTGGCGACGCTCTCTTTTCACCGAGTTGGGATTCCCTGTAGCTAGTTCATCTTCTTTGTTATGTGATAACTGGGATGCCATTATGCTTGCCTCAGACTCCGTTCTTCATGAGAGAATCAAACACATTGAAGTTGACGTTCACTTTCTCCAATAGAAAGTTTAGTCGGTGCATCGACACAGTTTTTTTCTCCTCCAATGAGCAACTTGTTGACAAGTTCACCAAGTCTGTTGGTCCCTCTACTCCATTCTAACTTTACCAAGCTGGGCTTGAATGGTAACTTCGCTCTAGCTTGAGGGAGAGTATTGGATTTATTACAGACGAATAGGCCTATTCCTGAAGGCACGGTGGCTCAAATTTGGTCATGGGTTTTTTGGTTTTTTCTATTTCTTGGGTTTTGTATATATTGTGACCTTTTGACCACCATTACTGTATATAACAATATTTCATTAATTTCTTCTTTTTTCTATACACATTGTCTAGGTTTTGAAAAATTCAGATTCCTGAGAGTGACTTCAACCACTAAATAGTGATTAATAATACACAAACTAAAATGGTAATAAAGTCTATTATATGTTATTTTGTTCTTTTTAGATTTTTTATAGCAACTAACAAAATTTTGGTTTGCAATATTTCATTAAAAAGTTCACATACAAGTGTCACGAGTTTCTGGTTTTACAAGCACAATGATTCTGTCTTGATGTAAAACATATTTAAGATTCATAAGTTGGTCTTAAGCTTCGTAGTAATTTAGTGCCCTATATTTGTGTCAATATAAAGTATTTCCATCTTCATGTTTAATTATTACTTATAATATATAAAAAATGTTATTTATAACAGCATTCAACACTAAATATTGACATATAATATGAACCCCTAACCAATTAAAAAGTGACAATATGATCATGCTTAGAAATATATAAGAATGTCACTTTGAGGTTTATCAGGTGTAACTTACATGAGAAGTCCTTATCCTCCATTGCAACTGATGATATAGATGCTGAAAATTATTTAGCAAACAGAAAATCAGGTTAGTATATGTAGCTCCTCTTCAATATACTCATTTGCGAGAAAAACGAAGACAAAAACTGAATTACAATCAAATGGATAAAAAGTGTCAACAGTATGGATGGTAGTAGTGGTAGTAGCAATAGATATCCCAACATACTATCAATATTGTTTAGGCATGTAATTGTGTCAAAAAGTGGTCTGAGCTTCCCATACTCGGATGTGTTTACAAGCAATTAACCATTCTTTGCAGGATCTTTTCATGACTATCTCAATGAAATCAAATAATTACATATGTTTGCTCATGGTTCACGTTGCATCATCCAACAATTTAATTCTTAAAAAAATGAAATCTTTACCCATACAAGCATTCTCCTTATAGAGGCTTCTAGACAAATCTCAATGAGAATAAGCACCTTGCAGAATATATGATGAATGACATTCTCTCAATTAAGGAACAGATGCACCCATTTTCCATGCCACAATATGCCAACTTGATCACAACTCATGAAACCAAGATCACCTCTCAAATGAATGTAGACTCGGATAACTAGATATTGAAACATCCCACCACCCAATTTGTTTAGCTTTCTAATTTGTCAGAGGGAATACATCAGTGGAGGAAAGGTATGGTTATTGTCAATGGGCCATCATCTAATAAATGAACTTTGTATGTATGTCTGTCAACTATGAAGTAAATCTGGACATTAAGGAATCCAACTTTGGAAAATAATCTGAATCTAGTATATAATTATAAAATTATATATATTTCCTCATTCTAAATCTTCAATCTCCTCAAGAGCATAAAATCCACACAAGAAAAAATAAGGAAAAACATCCACTCAGTCAACATTTGTCAAGCACCCTTAGCTATGAAAAAACCCTTAACATTGCACAACATCTCCCATAGCCCATAGGAACTGATGCAAGCCTATGTTGTGTAAAGCACAAATCACTTATTCAAAATCCTAAAGTTCAAAATAAAAACTAACACCCAACCTAACCACATGAGTCAAGATTAGATTTTTTAGTCTTCCGCCCTTCGTAAACTTTAAATCCCACCGTTGATTCGATGCCCCAACTATCCACATGTTTCAATATATCTGAAAATCTGAAATTACTAGAAAATTAATACTTCTATATGATTTTTCAAAGAAACTTATTACTTATATATGACATCTATATGCCTCAAAACAAAATTCCCCTCACCATCAAAAAGAGGGAATTAAAAATCTCAATAAACTTTGGACATGGCTTATGTAGCCATAAAAATACTTCACTGGTCAGATCTAGTATCCTGACACGTGGATCTCCAGACCACATCTTTAGACTCCTCTTACTTTTGAACAGAGGTTGTCTGTTGAGAGACTTTAATATTTCGATTGAGTAGATATTTATTCAAACAGATAAGTATGAGAGCCTATTCAAATATTTGCACTAGGCAATGATCAGAGATGGGCTCCTTTTAGATGGATAGAAAAAAATCATGAGTTACAAAGCTATAAACCAAAATCAACATTGTAGAGGAACAGAATTTGCACTAGAGAAATTACAGCAGTAAAGAATGTACAACTATGATATTATATTGATGTCTCATGGTCCATAAAACGTTCCTCACTTCAAGTATGCTGGCACCAGAATGCCTTGGAAACATCAAGCATTTAACTTTCCAAAAAAACAATAAATGGGGAACAGCTATTGCACCATAAGCTTATATAGTATGTTGTTTGAGTATTACCTGACGAAAGGATCAGCGCTCAACATCCCAGGGCTATTATTCATGTTTCCAAACATTGATCCAATATCACTCTGAAAGATGCGTTGTTATAATCAATGGAACCCTGCACCAATTATAAGATAACACCATGATTTCGAATAATTCAAACATATACGAACATTAGATGTGAAGATTAGCAACTATTATATGATTTGTTCGGCACCCTAATTGACGAGAAATAGTCACCTCGCGTAGAAATCGGGGCTCCTAGGTCAGGAAGTTCGATCCGTTCTTCATCTCTTCCAATAGAGAGACCAGTTTAGGAGCTTCGGCCCTGGATGGAATAAGCGTGAATATGTGGTGATTTGAGGAGATAAAACAGAGGTAGAGGACTCACTTGATTAGGGCTTCGTTTGGTGCCGAATTCGGAATCTCTTCCATTGTTGTTGTTGCTCTCTCTGTGGAGAATCTGAAGGCGATCGATCGATCGGTCCTCTGTAGAGCTGGACGTTCGGGAAACAGAGATCCGGTTCAGAAACCCTAGATTTGATGTGAAGATTGAAAGAGAGAGAGAGAGATGGACCTTGACGAGGAGAAGCTTGAGATAGATGTCGTCGGACTTGGGGGCGACCAAATCGATCAAATGCGATCGATCAGAAGGTAGAGGGCGACCAAATCTCACTTATGAGAACTCAGAAGGCGATCGATCGAAGTGAATTAACAAAACAAAGAGCATCTGCTCAGCTCATGTATATTATATGGAGCGAAATGAGACCCGTTGGAGGGGCTTCCAATTATGGCCCTCTAATTTGAACCGCCCGATTCTGATCAGATGGTCTTGGGATTCGCAGAAACTATTGTTAAAGAACGTTTTCAGATTTGGAGGAGGGTGAGTGGGACAGCTGGACACGCCTCGCACTTATTTCGAGGGATCTGATCGGATCCGATTTAAGAATCAACGGCTGATATGAAGTGGGGAGTTTATTAGTCTTGGGATTCACAAAAATTATTGTTACGTTTTTAAAATTTTTCAAAAGGGCTGAGAGATTAACTACGGAGTTCCTTGGCTATAAAGCTTCATTTAGTTATTTGAAAGAAAAAATAATGTTTGTTATTCTATTTCATTTTTAAATTTGAATTACAAATTTTAAATAGGGAAAAAAAGTGTTTCGAATTAAAAAAATATCTAACTAGCTAGGCTAGAAGAGGAAAGTTTCATTTATGGGTCCATAAATATGTATAAAAATCTAATTAATTTGAATGCTAATTTCAAAAATATTTTTTATTATTATAAAACTTTTTTTTCCTTTTGATTTATGGTTCTTTCTTGTGTGGGCTATTTAGGGATGAACTTATTAATCTATGTTGAAAATCGACCATATATCTCATCAATTATCCATTGTCAAAACATCTAAAAAATTATAGTGTTACAATGGACCAATTATAGTGTTACAATGGACCATTGTAATGGTATTGGCTAGCTTTTCATGTGGACGGTTTCTAACATCGATGCACGCAGTCCGTTTACAACTTTGTATATTGCAATAACACAAGCTTTATCGTAGTTTATGTGACTGTAAATTTTAAAAGAAAAAATGCACTCATGTATTTTAATATATACTGTAATTCGTATAATAATATATATTTCAATAGATGAGTATATATATTTCTTTTTTTAAAAAAATCACTAATGATTATTGATGGGACTCTACACATATCTAGACATACTATTTTCCTAGCACTATAGCTAATTAAGTTGTAGCAATGCTAACTCTCTTACTTATAAATGGGGGTTGCTCTTCAATACTAACATTGTTTAGTTTGTTCTACAAAGGAGGATTAGCCACCCCTAATGAAGGTTCACACATCTTGTGTGCAGAAGTGGATTGACTGTAACAATTATGTTGATGCATATTGCCCAATAAGAGGGTTCCAAATCTTATGATCATATTGGACATACAATTGATGTGACATCGCAAGCTTGCACTTCCCAAACTTTTGGAACAGCCTTGTATCTGTTTTACCCCTGCAAATACTAATAAACATGGAGAGATTCAAACCCGAGACCTAAATGCACTTTGTGACATCAGGTGCAATAATTGAAGGTAAGCTTTTTGTGAGATACACTTGTTTCATTTTACAGTATGCAGTGTCATGTTAGTGATGCTTTATGTAAAATCATATAAAGTGGCGGAACCAAAGGGGGGTGGGCTGGGCCCAGGCCCCCCCGGTCATTAGTTGTCAATGTATATATACATAGGTGTGTGGATGATTGATGAGTAATTTTTTTTTGTTTTTTTTGTTGTTGTTTCAAGTCACTTTTTTCATTTTCTAATTACATCCACTTTTTTCCACCTTGTTCACCCTAATGATATGTCAACAAATGACACGTCTGAGGATCAGATCTCTATATAACATATGGTTCATTTGAAATGACCCTATATATGGTGCTGAAAATAAAATAAAATAAAAAGTTCTTGAATTGATGAGTGGTTTTAAAATTGAAAAATATTATACTCAATTCTATTTGAGTTCCTGTTAACATGCATCCATTTTATACCATAGAAGTGTGTATCACTGTAATGAAATGTGCCAAGCTATTATAGAAAATAATATACATGTTCATAAGGCTTATATTAATTTATGTTTTCTATAATAGTGTATAGAAATATAATGAAACATATATTGAGTTTGTCATTTTATATATTACATGAGACATGACAAATGCAAATAAGGTTGTAAAATGGACTGAGTGTATAGATACCAATTGAAAATTTCAAAATTTGGAGTCGTGAATCTTTTTTTAAAAAATTTGTGAAAAGTTCTGTTTTGGGGGGAAAATCTGTAAGTGGTTTTGAAGGGTTGAACAATCAATATTTTGACTTTTTTAGTTATATTTGTTTATTTTAATTTTTTATGATTGCTATGCAAATTACTTCAAATTATTAAATATACGCAAAGAAGAAAGAAATTTTCAATCCGAGTCGTCATTATTCTAAGGACTCGATCATTATCCAATTGTGTTAATTTTATCTTAATTTTATATACTTATAATTACCTTTTATCTTATTCTATGTCTTTTGACTCTCTAGCCCCCCTTGCTCTAATTTCTGGTTCCGCCCGTGATCATATATATATGCTCAACAGTGTTAGTATATATACTCAATTAAAAAAATAAAAAAATAAAAAAAATATACTTCGTTAGTCAAAACATTTATATAATACAAAAAAGAGACTTTAAAATTTATCTGATTGTAACCAGAAACTGTTAAGCCAATCTACATGACCATACAATTTCCTTTCGTATAGCAAAAACCATGGAAAATTATTATTAAAAACTAGAAAAACAAAGCTTTTGTCAAGTATTTTTTCCCTTTACGGTTTATGCACAATTAAAACATATATCATGCATTTAATATATATTTATTCATTTAATGAATGAAATATTGAAAATATTATTTTTATTATTAAAAAAAGGATTCTTGATGTTTCAAAATGGTGAGTTTGAAATTGTACCATATTTTCAACAATTTAGAGCAACAATTAACTTACATCAATTAACAATGGCAGCTGCAGATGACATTACACTAGATTTAACTATTTTGACATTTTATTATGATAAACATAAAAAATATGTGGTTATGTATTTCTTTTTTATATATGTAAAATATAAAAACACAAGTATATGTTTAAATGGAGATGGGGTTGAACGTGACATTATGGGGCTATGCCATTCGAAAAATAGCCCGTCGCCCATCCGAGCCTCTCTGCTCTTTTAAGTTGAAAGTTTCAACACAAATTACTAAGCACATCCCGTTCCTGTCACAATTGTAATGATCCACACAACTAAAAGATCAATAAATAAAAGATAAATAAAATGTGAACAAAAAATCACATAAAATAAAAAAAAAATGATTGGACTTGTGAATCTTTTGATTCATGAGATTTGAAACTATAATGGGGGGTAGTCGATACGGACTTTGATGGATTTCTGTGGACATTGTTTAAGTGATGGACTTTTGCAGACTTTCACAGACTTTTGCAGACTTTCATAGACTTTTGCAGACTTTCACAGATTGACTCTCATGGACTTTCACAGACTTTTGCAGATTTTCACAAACTTTTGTAGACTTTCACATATTGACTCTCATGGACTTTCACAGACATTTGTAGACTTTTCACAAATCACTCTCATGGACTTTCACAGACTTTCACAGATATTTGCAGACTTTCACAAATCACTCTCATGGACTTTCACAGACATTTGCAGACTTTCACAAATCACTCTCATGGACTTTCATGGACTTTCACAGACATTTACAGACTTTCACAAATCACTCTCATGACTTTTTAAGACTTTCACATATTTTAGCATTCTTTCACAGATTGACTATTTTCACATATGGATTTCTATTAATAAACACAATAATGTTTTTGGATTTAAATAACAAATAAAGAACTCATCATACCCAACATAAAATATAATTTAATATAGTAAATATCAATCTTCACTTATCTGAAATGCATATTGTTAGAATGCCGTGATAAAAACAAATAATGAAAATAATTGATTGCAACACAAACAAATCCATAATTCTTACATTCATCAAACATATGAGTCGATATCAATATTTCATACATATTTACATTCATAAAAAATTCTTCTTTATTCGAAACAATCGATCTAAAATAAAAAAAAAAGAAAAAAACCTTATATTGAGAAAAATCCACAATGAGCTAACTTTTTTTTTCTGTTATAGAGAGAGAATTTCATAGAGGGGGTGAATGAGTTTTTAACTAGGAAGACAATAAAAAATAAGAAAATATATATATTATATAAAAATCATATATTACATCTCTTCAAATATAATGAAATAAAATCATAAATTATATTACTTAAAATAAAATAAAATAAAAGTGGTCATTATATTACTTTAAATAAAAAATGAAATAAAAGCAATCAATATATTTAGTCAATTATATTCATATGCCTAAATATATCTTTTTATTTTTATATATGTCTGAACATTATAAAAAAATGGATGTATATTATACAAAAATAGAAACATCTTCAAAGAAAATCAAATAAAACATTTTACATATAATCAAATCTATAATAAATCTATATTTTAGAAAATAATTGTGGATGATTTAGGCATATATTATATAATATATAATAATGAAATGATTTATTGCAACACAAGCAAATCTACCATTCTCATATATTCATCAAACATTTGAGGTGATAGCAATATTTCATACAAATGGACATTCAGAAAAAAAAAGATATAAATAAAGAAAAAAAATATGAATAAAAATATGAAAGGCATAGGATAAAAATCATAAATGAGTTTTGTTGAAAGAAAAAAAAGAAGAAATATTCATAATGCTGGAATAAAATGCCATGAGAATCCCACTCATTTGGGTGGGATTCTGAAATGACTTTGTCATTTGTATTTCTCTTTCTAAAGTCCACAAAAGTCCACAAAAATCCATCACTTATGAAAGTCTTTACAAATCCTGTTTAAATTGACTAACACAAGACAAAATGTCTACTATGAAGAGTCTCAATCGAATAACGCTGGACTTTTTGTCCACGGAATAATGTCTCCATCGAATAACACTGGATTTTATGACCACGAAATAATGTCTCAATCGAATAACACTGGACTTTTTGTCCACGAAATAATGTCTCAATCGAATAACGCTGGACTTTTTGTCCACGAAATAATGTCTCAATCGAATAACGCTGGACTTTTTGTCCACGAAATAATGTCTCAATCGAATAATGCTGGACTTTTTATCCATGAAATAATGTCTCAGTTGAATAACACTGGACTTTTTGTCCACAAACCAATGTCCTGATTGAAAAACACAAGATTTACAAATCCATGAACATGGACAATTTGTCCATGAAAATCCTAATTGACTCCCCCCCTATAAATTAACATGTAAAACCTCCTTAAACTACATATGATAAAATAACACTATCTAAAAAAACCAAATTCTGCCATCAAACAGGGGTAATTGATGAACGTCGTGATACAAACCAAGTGTCATTCCTCTATTTACATACAAAATCCCACACAAACACAATTTTTTTTTAAAAAAACACCACCCACCACCCAAAAATAACAAAGCACGAACAAAACCCCTAAATAGTCAAAACAAACACCCAAAACCCATAAATGTAGAGGACATAAAAAATTTATCACAGCTGGTTGCTCTGGTTGAGCCTTGCCGCCGCCATAACCGACGCAGCCACTCCATTGCGATACGTCATCATCTCCGGCTTGTTCCATAGCTCGACTCCGGTGACCCTCTCCGCCTCCTCTCCTGTCACCTCCTTGTCCACAGGAAGCTTAGTTGTCGCATCCTATATATCACAATTTTCATAAATACATAATGTAGGAATTCTCATTAAGTATATACTTGAATAGATGCATGATACATCACTATCAAATGATGCCTGTGATTCATTTGATAGTCTTTTTATTTATTTATGGGCACATGTCATCCATCCATCCAAGTATTCACTGATGAGATTTCCATCAATATTTACCAACAGAAATTTTTTTCCAATCAACCAAAAAAAAAAAAAAACTTACACGTACATTTTCTTACTTCAACTAAACCCATTAAACAAGTTCATACTTACTAAATTATTTCTTAGTAAACATTAAGTCATTAAACATGTGCATACCAAAAGAAATTCACCCTTCAATGAATCTCCACACACAACACACCAGAGTCGATCCTGGGTATTGGCGCGTGAGATAGGTGGACAACCTCGAGCTTATTCATATTCTCAAATTATTGGATTTTTTATGACTTTCATAGTATGTTTTGAACGAAAGAAGATGAATGGATCTTAACACTCTAATCAACCGTCATATCAAAATCATGAAACAATAAGCTTTTGTCTGTCAAATATTTCTACATCTACATATAATATATGTTAATGCACACATACAATGCTTTCGGTTAGCGCGAGCTTACAGTGAGAACATCGGCCAGCTTCGTCTTCTGCTCCTTGCTTTATGGTTGCTCTTCACCAGGTAGCCATCCCGATTCAATAACAAAGTTGTTGGTTCCCAAACACCAGAGGAATCCATCTGTCACACATACCATGCTAAATACATGAGTTACAAATTGGGAACGAGGTAATTAATCTCATATGCAAATTGAAGGTTAAATTTTACGGGATTTGGATTCTAAAAAATTGGAGAGTATATAAAATTTATTCTGGACCACCGAATCGATAACACAGTATGTACTCATACATGTGATATCCAACACTTCACACACAGGAGTATAGGAATGTGAATGGGATCAAATGATCCTAAAACCGATCCCATCTACCCTTAGTAATCAAATTGAGACATGGAAAAATCATTTGCAGACATTGTTCGGTTGAGATATCATAAAATAAATCCAACTTCTTAACAAAGCAGATCCAAATACAATAATTCCTTATCATACTCAAATTAATATGGTAACATCGTATATGAAGCTAAGCAACTAGCTCTACATTCATATTTCTCTCAATCTCTGGATCTGCAGATTAACAACTTAAGACGCCATACAAATAATCATATAGAAAACCACACATACTGATATGTGAAATCCCCTGATAATTTTTTTTTGTTTTGATGAAAAAGTGGGTATATATTTTAAAATGATAACTGAAAGGTAACCAAACAGAGTATCATCTAATTTGGTGGTTGATGCATTAAACAGAATGTGCATCAGAGTGGAAGAGACGGGAATACATTAAGAAATTTGGCTGATATCATCTTCCTTCTCCTATATGCCGACAACACACTTCTGTTGTGTGAAGTGAGTGAAAAGCACACTAAGTTCCTAAAATTTTGAGCCATATAAGCTGGGCTGAAGGTGAAGTATCAAAAAAAGTTTTCTCACTCTCACTCTTTTTATTTTTTGGAGAAAAATTTAAGAGCAATCTTATTAATAAAGAAGCCCCAGATCTAAAAGATAAAAATTTCCTATCATCAACAAGGACTGTATCAGGTTGAAGAAGCAAGAATTGGTTATTGACAGACATAAAAACAGATTTTTGGGAAAACATAGCATTTGCATTTCCTCTGGTGGTTGAATTGACCCCTTTGAAGTCAAGTCCCTGCGTGTCCAGAGCCCCTCCTCCATTAAACCACTTATTCGAAGCCCTTCTAATGGGTTACATAGGAGCAGTCTGCAGTCAAAACATCATAGACTTCATTTTATATGATATTCACAGCCGCTCACTCTCTTTAAGATCCAATTTAGAGATACTTCTCACCCTCTCAATTTTTTTTTTGAAACTTAAGGGTAGGCTATTGCCCTCCAATTATATTAATGTGAGAGAATACCCAAATGGGATTTTTTTTTTTTGGAATGATTCTAACTATCAGGATAACTCTACATTGTGCGGAGAAGTCTTTCATTCTGCCCCAAAGTACCTGTTAATCCCAAAGAATGGTGAACTCATCATTATATATGTGCTTCATCACTGTCTATCTTACCGGCCTGAGCTCCTCAAGGAGCATTCATCAAAGTTAAATTTCAATACCCACAATATCTGCCTCCAATTGTAGTTTGGTTTTTGCTTTTCGTTTATAGACATGTCACACACCTCACTCCATCTTCATGAGATCCAGTCCACGTGCACCCCAAATATTTTGAGTGAGACTTTGACAATAAGCTCCCTCTCTTTAAATTTGAGGACAGCTAGGTTGCATATCTTCATTTTTTAACAACCCCTATTCTTAAATGTGGATTGTTCTCAACTTCTAGGGTTAGTTCTTCGTTGTTGTTCTATCTCTTACTTTTCCACATTACCCGAGTCCCAACTCCCAACAAACTGCATGTGGGAGGTACCTATAGAGAAGCTTTTCCACACCTTTTATTCTAAGACTCCATTGCAATGACATCTCTTCCAAACAATTGTCCATACCTAGAGCCCACCAGAGAGATGTTTAGATATACTTCTATATTTTCAAAATAATCTGACAAATTAACAAAAGGTGAATAATTGCATCCTCTGTTTTTACAACAAAAAATGCATGCACACTCCGCCACCCTAGTTTTCTATCCAGCAATATTATTGTGGGTGGGTTTCTGTGTGTGGGGCTTGGGGTGGGGGGGGGGGATGTCCAGGCTTATTGTTTTATTTCCAGTCAAATCTTAGGAGCTAAAAGCTAAAATTAGCATGCAACAAACATGAATTACCAAATGAAAAATTTGCAGTAGCTATATCTATCTCATATCCCCATTAAGGAGAAGTTCAACTATTAAATAACTGAGAGTGACGATTGATTTTCCGAACGTTGAAAGCAATTGTTGAAAGGAAAAAATTTATAAATAATATCATGCTATAGTTACATGTAATATTTCATCCATGGTTTGCAATACTTGTATGTAATTGCTCGTACACGGTTTACAAAGACTATGTCATGTTGTATTTATTTGTATTGCAATTTTAAATGCATCATACACCAGTGAAGTTAAATTATGAAAAAAAAACATATAAGAGAGACCCCTACTGAATTCAATTATGAGAGAATATAGTTATTTAGGAGAGCAACTATAATCATTTGTATCATACATTCAACATTGATACATCCAACTTAAGGAGAGTTGGAGAAACTTTTTCTATTCAGGCATTCTTCAAATTTATAATCAAATCAGAATACACTTACCACAAGCAATTCTATTCTGGTCGTTTGCGGAAAGCCTAACATAGCAAAATTAACACATTAAACAGCAACCCAAATGCTCTTCTTTAGCACTCATTTCATGGATATGAATGAAATAATCTACATAAGTAGTGCTAGAAAAATAACATTTTTTCAGAACAAAAACATCATTAACATCAACCAAGAACATGTTTTCATGAGTTAAGGCATTATGTAGAATACAAGGACAAAAAGAAGAGTCATGATGCCTAGACTAGAGAAAAAACAAAATGCCTCCAGAAATGAAATGTGACCTCCAATATTATTCATATGAAAAGATCAATGACCACTCAATAGATAATGTACTCGTCAAATTTTAATTTTCATGGAAAATGAGATTAATGCATGTTTTCCACTCATCCATCTATTTAGAGAGAGAGTGAGAGAGAGATCATTTATGCCCATATGAAATAAACCCCAATAATAGAGTGGAAACCAGTGTTCTTGACAATTGGAGGAGATTGGATCTCGGATATGTGGGAGGAGTATGCGTATGATTCATGGGGTAGCATGGGGTAGTATGTCCAGGATTCATGGATATTTCGAATCCATTGGGGATTATGTCTCATATTCATGGGGGAGTATGGTCTCAGATTCATGGGGGGCGTATATTTCAAATTCTTGGGTATGTTTCGAATTCATGAGAGGTATGTCTTGGATTCTGGGGGAGGTGTGTGGATTCATGGGGAGTATGTCTCCGATTCATGGGTATGTTTCAGTTTCATAGGGGGTATGTCTCAAATTCATGGTTTTGTTTTACATTTACGAGGGGTATATCTCAGATTCATGGGTATGTTTCCGATTCATGAAGGATATATCTTGGATTAATGGGTATGTTTCAGATTTATGGAGGTTATGTCTCGAATTCATGGGGGTATATGACTCAGATCATGGTCTTGGATGATATCGGATTCAAAGGGTATGTATGAGATTCATGGGAGGTAATATGGGGAGTATGTCTCAGATTCATTGTAGAGTGTCTCGGATTCATGCTAGGGTATGTATTAGATTCATTGGGGAGAGTCTAGGGGAGTCTGGTCTCGGATTCATTAGGGCGTGGTATGGTCTCCAATTCATGGGAGAATACATCTCAAATTCTTGGGTATGTTTCGGATTCATTGGGGTAGTATATCTCCGATTCATGGGAGAGTATGTCCCTGATTCATGTGTATATTTCAAATTCATGGGACGTATTTCTCCGATTCATGGGGTAGTATGTCTCCAATTCATGGGTTGTGTCTCTAATTCATGTGTATTTTTTATTAATGGGGGGTATGTCTGGGATTCATGGGGAAATATGGTCACAGATTCATGGCGAGTATGTCTCGGATATATTAGGGAGTATGTCTCGCATTCAAAGGTATAATATGTCTCGGATTCATGGTCACAGATTCATGAGGAATTATGTCTCAGATTCATGAGGGAAGTATGTCTCGGATTCATAGGGGGTATTGTCTTGGATTCATGGGGAGTATGTCTCGGATTTATGGGGTAGAATGGGCTCTTATTCATGGTTTCAGATTCATGGGGGTGCATGTATTCGATTCATGGGTTGAGTATTTCTCTGATTCATGATCTCATATTCATGGGGAGTATGTCTCAGTTTCATGGGGGAGTATGTCTCTAATTCATGGTAGAGAATGTCTCCCATTCATGGGAGGGAGTATGGGCAGTAAGGTCTCGGATTCATGAGAGAGTATGTCTCTAAGGAGTGTGATTTATGGGTATATTTTAGATTCATGTGGGTTATGTCTCGGACTCATGGGGAAGTATGTCTCATATTCATGGGAATGAGAGCGAGAGAGAAACCCTAGGGTTTCACGATTTTTTTTCTTGTTTCCTTTTTGGTGTCGATTCATCACGGGTCATGGTGACCACCATCTTTTCCTCTCTCGAGTCGAGATTTGTGGTTTATTATTGCTATGGAGACCAAGGCACCGTGTCATTAGGGCACAATTCTCAAGCCCAATAGGATACCAACATGCTCCCTGATGGACACAATTTTCTGTCCTGGTCGCATTTTGTTTGTTTATATTTGGGTAGTCGAGGCAAGATAGGCCTACTTCTTGGCACCATTATAAAGCTGGCAGCCACCGATCCGACCTTCAATCAGTGGGAGATTGACAACTTTACAGTTATAGGTTGGCTCTTCAACTCTATTGAGAACCGGATCAATCATGTTCATGTATCATGAGACGGTCAATTCTTTGTGAGTTGCGCTAATGGAAGACCCGCTCATGTTAGCTATGACTCATGGATTTATGAGTTGTAGAAGGATATTGCGCAAGCCACCCAAGGTACACAAAATGTTGCCGACTACTTTGGATTTCTTCAGGCTCATTGGGAGGAACTTGCCCACTATGAGTCTGTCTCAGAGTTGTCTACAGAGGCTGCCAAGGTTGTCCTTAGCTGATTGCAGCGCCAATAGACATGCATTTCTTATGGGCCGTCGACTACAGTTCGAGTCTCTTCGTGTTCAGATTTTGAATACCACACTTCCCTCTCTATTTGAGGCATTTGCTATCATTGATGGTGATGAGCATCGCCGTCATATCTCCTCTTCAACAACTTGGACACTCAGTGATCAGATGTCATTGGCGGCCAATTCTAGATATGACTTGCAGTCATGGTGATGATGGCCACGGTCTTGGTCGTGGACGCAGCAATAATGTGACTTGTGGCCACAATGAAAAATATGGGCATGAGAAAGCTAGGTGTATTAAGTTTTATCCACACTTGATGCATTCTCGCAAGGTTAGAGATCATTTGGCTACGCTCTCTTTTCACCGAGTTGGGATTCCCTGTAGCTAGTTCATCTTCTTTGTTATGTGATAACTGGGATGCCATTATGCTTGCCTCAGACTCCGTTCTTCATGAGAGGATCAAACACATTGAAGTTGACGTTCACTTTCTCCAACAGAAATTAGTCGGTGCCATCGATGCAGTTTTTTTCTCCTCCAATGAGCAACTTGTTGACAAGTTCACCAAGTCTATTGGTCTATCTACTCTTCATTCTAGCTTTACCAAGCTGGGCTTGAATGATAACTTCGCTCTAGCTTGAGGGAGAGTATTGGATTTATTATAAAGGAATAGGCCTATTCCTGAAGGCACAGAGGCTCAAATTTGGTCATGGGTTTTTTGGTTTTTTCTATTTCTTGGGTTTTGTATATATTGTGACCTTTTGACCACCATTATTGGATATAACAATATTTAATTAGTTTCTTCTTTTTTCTACACACATTGTATAACTCTAGGTTTTGAAAAATTCTGATTCCAGAGAGTGACTTCAACCACTGAATAGTGATTAATGATACACAAACTAAAATGGTAATAAAGTCATTTATATGTTGTTTTGTTCTTCTTAGATTATTTATAGCAACTAACAGAATTTTGGTTTGCAATATTTCATTAAGAAGTTCACATACAAGTGTCATGAGTTTCTGGTCTTACAAGCACAATGGTTCTTTGTCTTGATGTAAAACATATTTAAGATTCATAAGTTGGTCTTAAGCTTCGTGGTAATTTAGTGCCCTATATTTGTGTCAATATAAAGTATTTCCATCTTCATGTTTAATTATTAATTAGAATATATAAAAAAATGTTATTTATAACAGCATTCAACACTAAATATTGACATATAATATGAACCTTTAACCAAGTAAAAAGTGACAATAAGACCATGCTTTGAAATATATAAGAATGTCACTTTGAGGTTTATCAGGTGTAACTTACATGAGAAGTCCTTATCCTCCATTGCAACTGATGATATTGATGCTGAAAATTATTTAGCAAACAGAAAATCAGGTTAGTATATGTAGCTCCTTTCAATATACTCATTTGCAAGAAAAACGAAGATAAAAATTGAATTACAATCACATGGATAAAAAGTGTCAACAGTATGGATGGTAGTAGTGGTAGTAGTAGTAGATATCCCAAAATACTATCATTATTGTTTTTACATGTAGTCAAAAAGTGGTCAGAGCTTCCCATATTCGGATGTGTTTACAAGCAATTAACCATCCTTTGCAAGTTCTTTTCATGACCATCTCAATGAAATCAAATAAATACATATGTTTGCTCATGGTTCACGTTGCATCATCCAAAAATTAATTCTTAATAAAATGAAATCTTTACCCATACAAGCATTCTCCTTATAGAGGCTTCTAGACAAATGTCAATGAGAATAAGCACCTTGTAGAATATATGATGTATGACATTCTCTCAATTAAGGAACAGATGCACCCATTTTCCATGCCACAATATGCCAACTTGATCACAACTCATGAAACCAATATCACCTCTCAAATGAATGTAGACTCGGATAACTAGATATTGAAACATCCCACCACCCAATTTGTTTAGCTTTCTAATTTGTCAGAGGGCATACATCAGTGGAGGAAAGGTATGGTTATTGTCAATGGGCCATCATCTAATAAATGAACTTTGTATGTATGTCTGTCAACTATGAAGTAAATCTGGACATTAAGGAATCCAACTTTAGAAAATAATCTGAATCTAGTATATAATTATAAAATTATATATATTTCCTCATTCTAAATCTTCAATCTCCTCAAGAGCATAAAATCCACACAAGAAAAAAAAAAGGAAAAACACCCACTCAGTCAACATTTGTCAAGCACCCTTAGCTATGAAAAAACCCTTAACATTGCACAACATCTCCCATAGCCCATAGGAACTGATGCAAGACTATGTTGTGTAAAGCACAAATCACTTATTCAAAATCCTAAAGTTCAAAATAAAAACTAACACCCAACCTAACCACATGAGTCAAGATTAGATTTTTTAGTCTTCCGCCCTTCGTAAACTTTAAATCCCACCGTTGATTCGATGCCCCAACTATCCACATGTTTCAATATATCCGAAAATCTGAAATTACTAGAAAATTAATACTTCTATATGATTTTTCAAAGAAAATTATTACTTATATATGACATCTATATGCCTCATAACAAAATTCCCCTCACCATCAAAAAGAGGGAATTAAAAATCTCAATAAACTTTGGACATGGCTTATGTAGCCATAAAAATACTTCACTGGTCAGATCTAGTATCCTGACACGTGGATCTCCAGACCACATCTTTAGACTCCTCTTACTTTTGAACAGAGGTTGTCTGTTGAGAGACTTTAATATTTCGATTGAGTAGATATTTATTCAAACAGATAAGTATGAGAGCCTATTCAAATATTTGCACTAGGCAATGATCAGAGATGGGCTCCTTTAAGATGGATAGAAAAAAATCATGAGTTACAAAGCTATAAACCAAAATCAACATTGTAGAGGAACAGAATTTTGCACTAGAGAAATTACAGCAGTAAAGAATGTACAACTATGATATTATATTGATGTCTCATGGTCCATAAAACGTTCCTCACTTCAAGTATGCTGGCACCAGAATGCCTTGGAAACATCAAGCATTTAACTTTCCAAAAAAACAATAAATAGGGAACAGCTATTGCACCATAAGCTTATATAGTATGTTGTTTGAGTATTACCTGACAAAAGGATCAGCGCTCAACATCCCAGGGCTATTATTCATGTTTCCAAACATTGATCCAATATCACTCTGAAAGATGCGTTGTTATAATCAATGGAACCCTGCACCAATTATAAGATAACACCATGATTTCGAATAATTCAAACATATACGAACATTAGATGTGAAGATTAGCAACTATTATATGATTTGTTCGGCACCCTAATTGACGAGAAATAGTCACCTCGCGTAGAAATCGGGGCTCCTAGGTCAGGAAGTTCGATCCGTTCTTCATCTCTTCCAATAGAGAGACCAGTTTAGGAGCTTCGGCCCTGGATGGAATAAGCGTGAATATGTGGTGATTTGAGGAGATAAAACAGAGGTAGAGGACTCACTTGATTAGGGCTTCGTTTGGGGCCGAATTCGGAATCTCTTCCATTGTTGTTGTTGCTCTCTCTGTGGAGAATCTGAAGGCGATCGATCGATCGGTCCTCCTCACGAGGAACCTGTAGAGCTGGACGTTCGGGAAACAGAGATCCGGTTCAGAAACCCTAGATTTGATGTGAAGATTGAAAGAGAGAGAGAGAGATGGACCTTGACGAGGAGAAGCTTGAGATAGATGTCTTCGGACTTGGGGGCGACCAAATCGATCAAATGCGATCGATCAGAAGGTAGAGGGCGACCAAATCTCACTTATGAGAACTCAGAAGGCGATTGATCGAAGTGAATTAACAAAAGAGAGAGCATCTGCTCAGCTCATGTAAGCGAAATGAGACCCGTTGGAGGGGCTTCCAATTATGGCCCTCTAATTTGAACCGCCCGATTCTGATCAGATGGTCTTGGGATTCGCAGAAACTATTGTTAAAGAACGTTTTCAGATTTGGAGGAGGGTGAGTGGGACAGCTGGACACGCCTCGCACTTATTTCGAGGGGTCTGATCGGATCCGATTTAAGAATCAACGGCTGATATGAAATGGGAGTTTATTAGTCTTGGGATTCACAAAAAATATTGTTACGTTTTTAAATTTTTTCAAACTTTAAATGATTAAGGACGAAGGGTGAGATTAACTACGGAGTTCCTTAGCTAGGAAGTTTCATTTAGTTATTTATAAAAAAAAATTATTATTTTATTTTATTTTTGAACACGAATTACAAATTTTAAACTGGAAAGATAAGAGTACAATACGAAATAAAGTTTCATTTAGTTATTTGAAAGAGAAAAAATGTTTGTTATTTTATTTTTTAACTCGAATTATAAATTTTAAACGGAAAAAAAGAGTACAATATAAAAGAAAACAAATAAACAAACCGCGCTGTCTCAGGTTAGAAAAAATATGTAACTGGCTAGGCTAGAAGAGAAAAGTTTCATTTATGGGTCCATAAATATGTATAAAAAATCAAATTAATTTGAATGCTAATTTCAAAAAAAAAATGATTATAAAACTTTTTTTCCCCTGAGATTTATGATTCCTTCTTGGGTGGGCTATTTAGGGGTGGACTTATTAATCTATGTTGAAAATCGACCATGTATCTCATCAATTATCCATTGTCAAACCATCTAAAAAATTATAGTATTATAATGGACCATTATAATGGTATTGGCTAGCTTTTCATGTGGACGGTTTCTAACATCGATGCACGCAGTCCGTTTACAACCTTGTATGTTGCAATAGCATAAGTTTTATCGTAGTTTATGTGACTGTAAATTTTTAAAGAAAAAATGCACTCATGTATTTTAATATATACTGTAATTCTATAATAATATATATTTCAATAGATGAGTATGTATATTTCTTTTTTATAAAAAATCACTAATGATTATTGATGGGACTCTACACATATCTGGACATACCATTTTCCTGGTACTATAGCTAATTAAGTTGTAGCAATGCTACCTCTCTTACTTATAAATGGGGGTTGCTCTTCAATACTAACATTGTGGGTTCGTATATTTAGATTTGGATAAGATGGTCAGTTATTCATTGTTTTTTTTTTTTTTTTATAAAATTCATGGTTTTGTTGTTTCGATGAACTGTCTAGGACACGATCGATTTAATGTTAACATTCTATATTATTTATTGGATTTTGGGATCTCATGAAAAAATTCTAAAAATCCATTTCAAAAAAATTTAAATTTTAAATGATTAAAAATGAATGGCTGAAATGAACTACGGATTTTATGAGATCTGGATGCGCCATACAATTTCGTTTATGGGTCTGTAAATATATAAATTTGGTATCACACAATTCAAATCAGATGGTCGATTATTCTTGGTTTTGATTGTTTTAATGAACTGTCTATTACACAACCAACATAACATTAACATTTTACAATATTTATTGAGTTTTTCATAGTAGAAAATACCATGAAAGTCCCATTTTCAAAAAAAAATTAAATTTTAAATGACCAATGGTCTGTTTCCATAGCCACAACACCCCCTACTTTTCTCTTCCAAACGGCATCCCAAAAAAAAGAATAAAATGTAATAGCCAATACTGAGAACTTGTTCGAGAATGATAATTTTAGTAATAGATAGAGAATAAATAGTGTAATGATTTTGTTTTTATTCATAGTTGTGAAAACAAACAAAATCACCTTTTTTAAAATAATCATAGTTAATTAACTAATTATCAAAATAATCATCTTTTATCAATATTTATCAAATTAGTCACTTGATCCATCAAACCTTCCACATTAGCATTTTTTTTTAATATCCTTGTGTAAAAGCAAGTAGGTATCCAAAAATTTCAAATTTTAAAACCGCTCGATACTGATCAAATGGTTTGGTTGTTTTGATGACCTATCCAGGATAAACCTATTTAATATTAACATTAATGAACTGTACATTAATGAACTATAGAGTTTATGACACTAGAAAGTTCCTTTTATAGCTCCGTAGATATGTAAATTTGGCATACCACAATTCATATCATAAGGTCAATTATTCATGGGTTTTTTTTTTTATAAAATTCATATAAAATCAAAAAATAATTTTACATGTGAATTTTTTTATTCATAAGATGTAAATAATAAGTTAATTACATGTAAACCTTTGTAACAAATTACCAATGACATATGATAAAATAACACAATTTTAAAAAAATAATCGGACTATCAATATCACATCAATTATCTCACTACTATCTTAACTATATATAAAAAAAAATTTATTCTTATTTAAATATTCTACCATTATTTCACCTCAGACGAGGGCAACGACAAACATCAAAATACAAAACTAGTGTTATTCTTTTCTTTATTTATATATGATCCCACAAAAACACATACAAAGTCTTTAAACGAAGACCAACCACCACCTCAAAAATATAAAACAAAGCATGAACAAAACTCAACAGTGAAACAGACACCCAAAACCCATATATGCAGAGGACATCAAAAAATTTATCACAGCTGGTTGTTTTGGTTGAGCCTCGCCGCAGCCGTAACCGACGCGGCCACCTCACCAGGATATGTCATCATCTCCGACTTGTTCCTCAGCTCGGCTCCGGTGACCCTCTCTGCATCCTCTCCTGTTACCTCCTTGTCCGTCAGAAATTTAACTGTGGCATCCTATACATCACAATTTTATAAGTACGTAATGAATTTTGTAAGTTCGTAATGTTAGAAATTCTTATCATTATATACTTGAATAGATGCATGACACGTGGATATGAATAATATTTTTAATCAAAATTTTACTTGTAGAAAAATTTTCGATCAGCCAAAAAAAAAAGAAAAAAAAAACTCACACAAACATTTGGATGTAAGTCTAAGGTTTTCTTACAAACTCTATATTTGAAAAACATTGTTTTGTTAACACTTTTCAACCACTTATTTTTTTAGTTTGAAAAATCAAAATAAATGTTAAAAAAAAACTAATCGGTAAAAATATGTTTGGATCCGCATTTGAAAATATATTATGCATTTCAAACACAAAATCTGTTTAAATGCTGATCCTAGGGCCGGCCTTGAGCATAGGCGACCAATGCGGTCGCCTAAGGCCCATTACTTTAAGAGGGCCCCTAAATTTCTAAATAAAAAAGTTTCCTAATTCCTATTTTATTGGGATTTCTTATTTTTCTTTGAACTACTTCATACTAATTTTAAAACTCTTTTATTTATTATTTGATTGGTAAAAAGGAAAAATCAACACACATGTTAGTTTCATATTTATTTTTATAATTTTTTGTGTTTCCGTTTTTATTTTATTGATTGTTTTAAATTTGAATTGAATTTTGTTTTCATTCCCTACTTTATTGGGATTCTTTGAATAATTTAATATTTATTTTAAAACCTATCCATATCTTTTTTTTCATTTGTTAGTTTTCTTTCATCAAATGTTATTTTCTATTTTATTCATTCTTTATTTTTATGTTATTCATTTTTTCATTTATTTTAACTCCTATGATTTTTCCTATTCTTAAAAGTTTACACATTTTCTTTTTGTTTATTATCATTTGTCTCTATTTTACAGAGATTTTGTTTTATTTTTATTTGATACAAAGAAAAAATTCATGGTAGACCATTTTTTTATTATTATCATTTAGTCTTTGTTTTTTCAAATTTTACGTTATTTTTTTAAATTTTGTTGGGATTAGGTTTTGTTAGATTTAAGTGTGTAAAAAAAATAAATAATAAATTTTAAAATTATTATTATTTTGTTAATAGAGGCACATTTTATGAGTCCGCCTACGTTCTATCTCATTTATCTAATCTCAGGGCCATCCCTAGCTAATCCCAACGGAACCTTAATCTAAATTCAAGAGAATCTAAATCGTATCCATCTATTAAGCAAGTTCATACTTACTAGTTAATTCTTAGTAAACATCGAGTTCAATCACTAAACAAGTGCATCCTCACTGAAAAAATTCAGACTCTTGAATGAATCCAGAGTTGATTCTTGACATAGCGGGTTTATTCTCAAATTATCGCTCATTCTTTAACATGAACGGGTATATACTCACTTGGTCTAAAACTATGAATTAATCCAGAGCTTGACCAGAGCCGAGCCAATCCTGGATATAGACCTTAAATCCATATTTTATATTTCACTTGTCTTGTTCTTAAATAATTGTATTTAAAAAGAAGATATATTTTTAAAAAAACTTAATAAGTTTTTTTTTTTCAAAATATTTAAAATTATTGATAATAGCACTTTTTTTGCCTCATTTTTAGAATTAACCTATCCGGTAGTGTCAGATTCATTCATTAAAGATATATATCCATTAATTAAAATTTGTTATGCTAATAAGGCTCAATCGTAAGTATGTTTTGAATGAATGAAAATTAAAGAATCTAACACATTCTAATCAACCAATCATAAGTTCATAACCTAGTCATATCAAATCAAACTCATCATACAAAGTTTTTGTTCAGTTTTTTGGGCGTTTTTACCAATTTGTTAAGGTAGTATTTTTATTTTCTACATTTTTTTAAAGTGATATATTTATTTATACTAAAAACTATAAGTAATTTTTTAATTAAATTCGTTTCTAAAATATGTTTTGATAACCATTTTTTATTTTATTAAAAAAGAAAAACGCGTCTAAACATTTTACCGAACAAGAGTTTCATGTAACCTTTCCTACTTAAGCATGTTCCCTTAATAATATTTAAAACGCATGCCTATCATTCTCTATTAAAAAGAAAAAGAAAAAGGCTTTTGATCATCAAATCTATCTATATCTATCTATCTATCTATCGAGTTAGGATCAACGCTCACTGTCACAAGCACTCGGGTTAGGTTCAACGCTCACGGTCACAAGCACTGGCACAACCTAACCCGATCCCCATATATATATATATGACATACGATGCTTTTCAGTTAGTGCGAGCTTACAGTGAGAATGTCGGCCAGCTTCGTCTTGTGCACCTGGCTTATGGTCCGTGCATTCCAGTCCGCTGCCGACTGCGCCTCTGCCGCCACCCCTCCATGGAGGTTCTTATTCAGCCCCGTTGCCCGCGCCTCCGCCACCTGTTTATTGGGTGGGTTTTGAAAAGAATCAGGCTCTTGATTTTTATATATGAATAAAATGTCTCTCAGAACTTTTTTATCCAATCTTCATCTGTTTTAGCATACATCAGCTTAAGCTAATAAGCTAAATGTTTTTATGAAATATATAAAACATATATATTCCAATCAAATACAAAGTTTACCAAGTCACACATCTATGCATATAAAATGTATTTTTCTTAAAAGAAAATATTAGTCTTAGTCATTTTTACCTACCGACCAAAATTCAGATCACAAATCATTGTTTTCATATTTTTAAAATCAGTAAACATTGTCTGCTTTAATAAAAAAAATATATATCAATCTATTTCGAGTTGAGTAAAAAAAACTTTAATGTGATATATACGCATCTAACGAGATATATTCACTAAATTTATAACAAGTTATATATACATGTATTTTGGTTGATAAAAAAAACTTGAGTGTACATAAATGATATACATGCATGCATACATACATTTTCTATTGATTATCATTGCATAGATAAATCATTTAAAAAATTAACCATAAAAAAAATTCATCAGTCGCCTATACGGCTATACTCAGAGCAGGCCGCCAAACTTGCCTGTATCGCCGCCGCGTCGCTCTGCTCCACCGCCTTCCTCCCTGCCGTCAACGCCGCCGCCTCCAACGCCTCCCCAATCGTGATCCCTGCACCACCACCACCCCCTCCCACCGTCGCCGCCCCAACTGGCGCCGGCGTGGTGAACTCTCCGACGACCTGCCCGGCGACGGACTCGGTGATGACCCTCCTCATGCCGGGGAGTTCAGCCTCCGCGACGGTAACGCCGGCGTCGCGCGCGGGGGGAGAGATGTCGCCGGGGCGGACGGCGCCGGAGCGGACGTTCAAGGCGGCGGAGGACTGCATGGCGGCGGCCGGACCGCCCCTCTGGGTGTAACCCAGTATGACGTTCTCGGCGGACTGCATGAGCGAGGCGTCGGCGGGGGCCACCGGCTGCGCCGCCAGGTCGCCGGAGACTTTGAAGACGTCGCCGTATTTGATGGGTTCGGCCTCCTCACGTTGATTCCTACGTGGCTGCTCTTGACTCATCTTTCGCTTTCGTGTGGGTCAGATTTTATTTTATTTTATTTGTGGGTCAGATTTTGATGGGGGTGGTGAGGGAGGGGGGGTTTTATGTTACATGTAGGGGTCAGCGTTTATGAGGTTCGGACACATTAGATTTGCATGGGGCACGTGGTGGGGTTCTTGGGGATGCACGTTTTTTGCGTTTTGGATTGATTATATGGCACGTGGTGGAATTGTGGAGCTGCACAATATATGGGGTTCGGTACACGTGGGATGAGGGGGGTACACGTGGAAACACTGTTTTGAAAATGCTGGGAATAGCCCGAAAGACATATGGTATGGGACTGTAACATCACGTACTGTTATCGGTATGTAAAAATATGCTTATGTACTTTTGGATAAGCATAATATCAGGGACATGCTACACATTTTATAAAATAATAAACATCATCAGTAAATATATGTTTTAATAAAAAAAATATGTTAAAACATTTTTAATAAATATATATAAAAATTTGCGAAATATAAGGACTGACCACGGGGACTGTGTAACATTTTTTTATTTTTATCATGCGTCAAAGATGTACTCAAAACATAACATAATACGGACAAGATGACAAAACAAATTTTATTTTTTCAACAAAAATAAACCTTACCTAATGGCATAGATCTATTAGATGGAAAATTATTTTAAAAAATATTAATGAAATATATATATTTCTTTTAAAGAGATACATACCTTATTTGGATGACTATTCAAATGTATGGAAGCACTCTTACCTGATGGCATAGATCATGTGCACGGGTTAAAGGCAAGCTTTTTACAGTCTCATTTGCATTTATCATGTTACTAATACATTGTTTGAAATCAATGCATACTCCACCACCGTATCAGTATGTATATATATTCTATTATGAAATATGTAAAAATATATACATACAATTCATACGAATATATAATCGAATATATAGTTCATGATTGAATGTAATAATAAAAATATATATATATGTGCGGGCTGCAAAAAAAAAACTTTAAATTGACTGAATGTAACTAGAAACAGTTAAGCCAATCTACATGAACATAGAGCACCCCTTCATATATGTAAATCATTCAATACCAAGCATTATTTTCTATCAATTACTAATTACAAAGAGTTCTGCCATGCCAAACCACACTAATCTACAGCAACATCAAAAACCATATGTATATCCATAAAATCTGAGGACTAAAAAAATACCAAGGACTATCAGGGAAGAGTTTACCTTGAACCATAGCATTATCATAGGATGACTAGCTGGGCACCTGGAGGAACATCTGGAGTGAGGTGTTCATGGACCCTGGCTCGCCCCTCCACGGACCACAGCAGATGAGCCGGGTGGGTCTCCGATTTGCCATCCCTCAGCAGGCACCGTTTCCGGGGACAGACCGTCATCCGTTCGAGCGAGACCGCTGTTTGAAGGATGTACTTCGCGAGCAGGATCTCGTTTGTGTTGCCTATGAAACCGGTCAGTTCGACTAGGTTTAGGTGACAGTGTTGGAATTTGCCCGGCCTCAATGTTTCTCCTGTTGTTGTCAAAGTTCTGTCCAAGCCCGAGTACCAGAGTAGCTGTGTTCATGACAGGATTCGGGAATAATTCAGCAAGGACAAATATTTGGTATAATTTAGGTTTAAGGGAAAAGTTCGAAAAAATTTATAATGAAATATATAAATTACTTATGATATGCAAAATCACTAATAAAATCTAACCCGTGATCTCTCAATAACAAAGATTTCTGCGTCCAGTTATAATATTTGAATTTGGGGAAAATCATCAAAAACTGGTACTAAAACCTAGAAGAGCAAAAGCCTAGGTCGAGTTTTATTTTCGATTTATGCACAATTAAAAATTATTCATGCATTTAATACATATTCAGTTAATACATGAACAAGACATGAAACATGATTTAAACATGAATTAAACTTTTAGTGAAAAATGTGCTTTTACTACAGAGCATTAGGTAACAAGGGAAGAGATATTAGGTCCCCAAAACAGTGCAGAAAATGCAGAAATCACAAAAGTGTTTTCATTGGATTTTCACTCTGTTTATTTTTTCCATGCCGCCAGCACCAGATTTTGCATGGGTAAACAACAAAAGTAACATGACAAAGGGAAAAGACACGGGATTTCAGGAATTTCAATCCTCCCACCACTCGGATTTTCAAAAGTCAATAAACATATGCACAAGGATTGCTCAATGTCTAAGCTAAATAGGCAGCTCCTACGACCAAATAAATTGATACTATTGAAAGCAGACTGTATTTTCCACATTTACAAATACATCTGTATGTATCCAACATATATGCAACACTGATGTTTCAAGGGAAACACATATTCAAGCATGCAGTACACTTATTCATAAGAATTTACTGCTACTTTTCTATTAGTTCCAATGGCTTTGGAGACACCCGGAAGTACTAATACATAACTGAAAAAATTCCAGTGAAACATGTCACATGTTTTATTCAAAGAATTGCAATTTTTCAGAAATTAAATAATAAAAAAACCATTTCAAGAGATGTTATGAGATCTTTTTACGTATTCACACAAATCATATATAGTATATAAAAAAAAACCACCAAATGCATGAAGGAAAGGTTGCAAACTCATAGATACTTGATTCCCGACAATATGGGATATGCTTCACTTAATGGACACTATATAGGCAGCTCTAAGTTCACAGATATAATGTCAAACATAATAAACAAAAATTTGGTTTCACCAGCAATGGCATTTTCCCCAACAAATCAACTATACATTCGACAGAGGTTACAATAAATGGTTGACTTGTGAGTTTAACATATTTAGTTTCATTAAAAATTTATAGAAATCTTCCTAGGCCTCCCCTCTTACCAAACATCTAACACGCTTTGCGATGTCAATCTCATGGGATGACACAGTCAGTTCTAGAGAAATAAATCCATGTACTGCGCATCCATGTTCCTCCTCCAAAAACCACTTGCTAACATAATATTCCAAGAGCGCATCTCCAACACATCCATAAGCTTCAATACTAGTAATAATACCTTAGTCTCCCAACTTAACATAGCAAACATTTGGGGTCCACAGAAGACCATCACCTCCCTACCCAAAATAAATAAATAAATTAAATCAAAGCCTTGTGGAAGCACACTATCGCATGTTCTCCTTACACCCAAAAATATAAGAATAAATAAACCAAAGAGCAGATCAAGGAAATGAGTCCTAGGTGCTTAAAGAAGCACATTATCGCATGTTACACTGCCTCCGTCATTGGTCCCAATATATAATTTCATTAACAAACTTCCCAGATCCTTTAGGTGTTCTTTACGAATAAAAGCTAAAGGACCACTATCCACCTAAGTGGGAGACTGAGAGGCACCTATGCCCAATCCGCCTAGGTAGCTACCTAGGTTGCAAGCAAGACGGAGGGCTGCATAAATCACCTAGAGACCCACTTTTTAAGAACAATGAAACCAGCTCCACACTTCTTGACTGAAGGGGCATCAAAGGATTTTCCATCTCTCCATGACACAGCTCACACATAATAATGCCTTCATGGGCTCGTTAACCTTTGTCCTTTTTGAGGACCTTATTTGAAAACACAAGCCACATAAACACTTGGATTTCCAAGGAGCACAAGATTCGATCCTACAAATCCCCTTGAGCTTGTTAGTTTTTTACAAACCTTTCAAAGGAGCATGCATTCGATCCTCCAAATCCCCTCGAGCTTGTTAGCCTTTCACGAATTCAACAACTTACTTTTGCGCCTCCTTTTTTTGGGTAAAAAAAAACTTTTGCCTTCAATATTTATTAAAGCATTTACTCAAGCCATGAAAACACAAGCCACATAAACACTTGGATTTTCCAAGGAGTATGAGATTCGATCCTCCAAATCCCCTTGAGCTTGTTAGCCTTTCACGAATTCATCAACTTACTAAAGCATTTATTAAAATTTCTTTCAAACAGAGTTTAAGTCAGGAAAACCAGACAAACAATTAATTTATCCCTCCATTTACCAAAGGTCATCCTTTGCCTTAAAATCAATAGATATTCTGCACAAGCTAAAGATTGGCTGGAACAGGACTGACATGAAACAAAATTTCCCGCTAGAAAGAAACAGCCTTAGCAAAAATATAATTTCACTTTGAAATTTCAAGTATCTAATAGTGATTCTCATGATTACCATTTGTGAAAACGTCTTCCTCTGATTACTACAAACAGTACATCTTCTACATGTCATGTACCGATTCATTCTGTTGGGACTTGGGTCAACATAATAATCTAGGCCCCCACGTCAATTAGGAATAAGAGTGGATGAGAAGATTATGGCTTATCCCCCTTTGGACGGTGAAGATAAACCCCAATAGACAATAGTTATGCTCCAACAAGCAAAGAACAAGGCCAATAGGAATGTCAGGGGACTGGATCCTGGAATAACTTACCCATGCATTATCCACACAATGTACCTTGATACCTTCAACTCTCTGGAGGTTCAACCAAACAAGAATGCCTTTATTTTCTTGGCAAGTGCTTGGTAGATCATAAAATAAACTGACACAAGCTTTTCTAAAACCAATCATGGAACAGAAGAAGGTAATGAATCATCAAACATGACTCGGGTCAAAATTCTGAGGGAGCTCCAGGAGGTGTCATTGTCTGAAGGGGAGAAGGACAGGGTGTGTTGGAGACCATAACGGCAATCCTTCATGGTGTGGTCTTGTTAAGATTGGTGGAGGAGAGGACGACCCATTCCCGAGAGCACAGCAACAGAGGTGAAGGAAATATGGAGAACAAAATCCCCCTCGCTGTCCAAGTTTTCAGCTGGTTGATGTACCAAGAAAAACTATTGACGAAGGTGTATAGAGCAAGGTGGGCACCTCAAGATGACAAAACATTCCAGTTATGCATGGAGGGCAAGGAGACGGTGGTACACCATATGATCGAGTGCCCATTTTCTAGGGGAATTAGGAGAATGCTAAAGAGCATTAAAGGAATGGAGGATAATTTTTCTTCATTACAGGGATTGTGGACTGCAGGAAGAAAGCTAAAGGTGAGAGATAGAAGCAAGAAGGCCAAGATCTCACAATCATAGATTCCGGCGGTGGCATGCTCGTAATCATCTCATTTTCAAGAGTACTAGAGTCTACATAGAAAATGTTATGGATATGGTGATCAATCTCATCAAAAACTGTGCGGGGGCTGAACAGGTCCTCTTTCTTGAAGGAAATATTGTAATTGAAGAGTAGGAGATTTGCGGGGTTTGGCTATGGTAGAAATCTCCTCTACCATGCTGCCTTTTGTATGCTTTGGACTCTTGCTTTGGATTTTTTTACTAGAATCATGGCTCTAGCCCACCATTAATCAAAAGAGAAAAAAACTATCCCTACCTTGAAACATCCATGTTTTCAATACACCTCTATCTTTCACTAACGCAAACCCCCATCACAAACAACCTCTGCCTTTCATGAAAATTTTAAACTGGACAATATTACAAAGATCAAGGTTGAACCCAATTCAATGATCGAAAGATAACACAACAGATATTTAAATTACAAATCATAGCAAGCACTGAAGGCACAAAAAGTTTGGTCAAGTGGAGTAAATCTTAAACTTACATCAAGTTGAAACTTCTTCAATAAGGGGGCAGACTTCAAGATCTGAATGATCATATTATGGATGCCGGTGTCCTTCCTCGTTGGGATATCCAGGGACAACTGCCTCAAATTAGCGAACACAACCGAATCTTGCGGTAAAATATCTTCCTGCATTGCCAAACAAATTCACAATTCAATCAAAACCCAACATTTCAATTAAACTCAAATGAATGGTGGAAAAAAGATACAGAGACATACATGAACATTACGAAGAGACGCCCACAACGCGACAGTTCCGATTTCTGGGACCTCACCGAGGAGCTTTTCAAGCTCATGTGCAATGCAGTCTCCATAACCAGACCCCCGGAAATCGATCCTCACCTCCCCAACCCTATAGACCTTCCTAAACGAGAAACTCACCGACTGCCCGTAGTACTCCAATGACGCGAGATCGACAGCCGAGATCACGATCCCCACCAAGTTCCGGCATTCCCCCACCCTCAGATGCTTCAATCTCAGCCCCTGATGACAACCCCCGTCGATCGTCAGGCTCAGAAGCCCTCGGCACCGGCCGAGCCTCAGCCGCTCCATCGACGGGCACCACGACAGCAGTTCGGACACGATCCCATCGTTCAGATCGGCGATGTTTTCCAGGGTGACGATCGACAGCGAGTCAAAACCGTCGAAGGCGATCGGGAGGCGGAGCCCGCACGAGGCGAGGCGGAGGCTCTTCAAGGAGGGGAATCGGACGCCGAAGGGGAAGGTGTAGGAGGACGGGACATCGAGGTCGATGTCGAGGTCGTCCGTCCCCGAGGCGGCCGCCGACGCGATCCAGCGGTCGATGTGGTCGGACTCTGAGAAGGTGAGGCGGAAGCGGAGGCGGAGGGACTTGATAGGGTTAGGGTTCCGGCGGAGGAGGAAGAGGCGGTGGACGAGGGAGAGGAAGTCGGAGGTGCGGCAGTGGGAGGCGGCGGAGGAGACGAGGGAGGGGTCGAAGTCGAAGCGGGCGACGGAGAGCTCCCAGAGGCGGCGCCACCGGCGGGAGAGGGAGCCGGTGAGGACGGCGTCGCGCATCGGGAGGCGGGAAATGATGCAGTGAAGGACGTCGTCGGGGAGGAGACCGATCCGGTCGGTCGCCGCCATGGATGACGGCGGCGGCGGAGAGGGAGATCGGTCGATCGCGGCCGTAGGAGTGGTTTTTTAGGGTGAGATCGAACGGTGGTGGAGATTGAAAAGACGATTTCAAAAAAAAAATCAGATACTCTTACAATTTCTATTACAGGAGTTTTGATGTGTCTCCGTTACATTTGCGACGATTCGAAAACAATCTCTACTTATTGAAGAATTACTATTAGGTCCCTGTTACACTTTAGCCCTTTTTATACCCATGTTTGTTGTATATTTTTTTATTGAAAAATATTACAACCAATTTATTTTACTATTTAAAACATGTATATTAAAAACAATTTATTTTACTATTTAAAACAATCTTTAATTTTTTAAAATTCCTTATTTAATAATATATGTATTTTTTTTATAAAATATGGAATATATTGGCTAATCAATTGAATAATTTATAAAAAATATTAAAAAAATCAATGAGTATACATTTAAATACAGTAAATAAAATAGTTACTAGTGTATATAAGATTGTAAAAAAAGACTGAGTGTAATATAACTCATGTTCTAATATGTTAGTTCCTATTTGAATAGCAACATAAGTTATTTTAAGATAAAAATTTAATATAAATAAAAAAATCATTTTCTATTTTTTTTAGTCGTTCACTTAATAACGAATTTTTTATTATTTAGTTTACTATAGATAAATTATATATAAAATATGGGTAATGATTTATAAATATAAAATAATGATTTAACATATTAGCCCCCTAATTTTAGTAAGTGATAGGTGATTTAATTTATAGGTCGATTTTGTATCAATGAAATAAAATGGATAGAATAACACATTTATAAAAGGATTTTGAATATTAAACATAAGTATATAGAAAAGAAAAGTATATATGGATTTTTTATTCTTCACTTAGTGATACATTACAAACCTTTTAATTTATAAGGTAAAACTCAAAAGTTGGAACTTGAAAGTTACAAGTAATGAAAGGTGATGGGGTAGTTAATGGGGGTGATTAAGATAGGGGGTTATGAAGTTAAAGAGTAGAGGAGATTATGGATTGAAGAAGTGGTGGACCATATTCACAACAATTTCCATATATTCCAACATAGTTGTAGCGACTCAATCATATCTAACACATATTTCTCATACTCATTCATACACACAAAATGTATACGCAGTGGGTTTTATGTTAAAAATTATACATTTCTTATCCACTACCCATGATCACTGAACAACAGAAAAGAAAAAAAAACCAAACAAAATATTGATTATTCTACATGATCAATATAGCTATTTAACACCTTATAGCTACTGTGGGGGGCTAATAACACTAGGCCACGCAGGGGAACATTTTAAGATAAAACCTATCCCGCCATAACAATCAACCACTCCCCTTATCCAAACACGCGCACACAAACACAAAAACAAAAACAAAAAAACCCCAAAAAAACGATATCCTCTCAACCACTCACTCTCTCATTCACTCTCCACAAAAAGCAAAAATGGCGACGACAAGCCTCCACTTCACTCCCGCGCCTCCCTTCGCAACCACCAAACAACCCAACCCAATCGCCACCGCCACCGCCACCACCACAAGTGCGCGCATTCCTCTCCGCCGCGTCGCGCGCGGGCTCGCGCACCGGTGCGGGGCGTACAAGGTGGTGGTGGAACACGAGGGGCGGGCGACGACGCTGGAGGTGGAGGCGGACGAGACGATATTGGAGCGGGCGTTGGAGGAGGGGGTGGAGGTGCCGCACGACTGCAAGCTTGGGGTGTGCATGACGTGCCCGGCGAGGCTGGTGAGTGGGACGGTGGACCAGTCGGAGGGGATGCTGAGCGAGGACGTGGTGGAGAAGGGGTTCGCGCTGCTCTGCGCCTCGTACCCGAGGTCGGACTGCCACATACGGACCATACCCGAGGAGGAGTTGTTGTCGATGCAGCTCGCCACGGCCAACGATTGATCCGGGTTTTGATTTGGTTTGGTTTGGTTCATCTATTTGGGTTTTTGTGTAGATTTAGATGTTTGTTGTTGTTCTTGGTATGTACTGCATTTGGAGCTGAAAACCGGAATGAGTTTGATATTTTTAATAAATCAGATAACAGAGTGCAACTTTGGTCGATTAAACTGAATATGAAACCGATCCAAATGTTTTTTTTTTTTTTTTGTGGGTTCAATAGTTGGGATTTTGGTTTTGCTTCAAATAATGTAATGAAACAATATAATGTTTTACAGTACCATATACTATGATAACGTAATATATACTGTGTTTTCATAGTGTATGGAGTTCTATAATCTTGTATGACAACAAAATTTGTTATTTTTTCAACGTGAAAAAAATATACTAACATATTTTAATATATACTTCATTTTATTTATCAAAATGTACTTTAATGAAATATAAAACAATTTTTTTTAATAAAAAAAATGGTATAGACTACAATTAAGGTTGCACAAGAGACTGAACATATAATTTTCCTAAATGTAAACATGATTGTTCATAATCGATATTTAAAAATTCAACTCTCGTCCATTATACACTAATATACATTAAAAAAAAACCCCCCACTAATGTAAACAATTTTGATTCGGTTTATGGTTTTAACTTTTAACAATTTAGACATTTAGTTCTATTTTAATTCAGTTTTTAAGTTAAATATGATTATAATTTAATTTTCAATTCAGATTTATAATAAACCGAACCAAATTATACCCCTGATCAGTATCACCTTATATTAAAGATCGAGATCTGACCTGCACCACCATCTTTTTGTGGGCTCAAGTGGAGCCCTTCGATCAAAGAAATAACCTGCATTTCATCACATTTTTCATCCTTTCAAGAAAACATATTTTCAAAACCTAGACACCCTAAACAAGGTTTTATGAGACTTTACCCACCCAAAAAAGAGAGATGAGACTGAACTGCATCTTTGTTACAACAAGCCAATAAGTTCCCTAAAACATTCAACAACAAGGGTTGAAACTGAAACAAGCACAAACAGTTTTTAATCCACAGATTTACATACACCGAGGCAAGTGATTAGGTAATTCTGCCTCCCAAGCACAAATAAAAGAAAAGCAGTGATACAACACACAACATCATTCAACAGAACTACCATAAGTAGTTAGTGTTTCATAAAACACAAGCCAGCGAAAGTGAGCCAACTAGAACCGGATAATTAGGTCGTCGTCTTCATCAGCATCGGTAGTACGCCTGCTGATACCCTACCGTCGCGAATTCATTGTTGTATCCTCCATAAGTCGGGTAACTAAAAGGCGGTGGAGGAGCAGCATATGATCCACCAACGGGAGAGAGAGCCATTTCAGGCGAGTAAGGGTAAGACGGGCTCCATGACGGGCTCCGATTCCCATACATAGCATAAGGAGACAATGTGGGTGGGTATGAAGGTGGATGGGATGACGGGGAGCGGATGAATGCGGGGCCAGCAGGGAAAGATGAAGACACATAGGCAGCGTTTGTTGATCGTCCAGCCTTGGCGGGAGGTAGCGGACCACCGGTGCTAGCTCGCGTGCGCTTGATGGCGGGTCCATTGGTGGTGGTGGGGCTGCTGCTGGTGCTGTTGCTGTTGTTGCTGATGGTAGGTGATTTTTTCTTCTCGGGCTTGGCTTTCTCCAGCTTTTCAAGGCGTTTACGGAGGCTTTCGGTAGGGAACTCCTCTTCAAGCTTGTGTTCCTCAATGCATTTGATGACGGCACGAAGAGCTGTTTGTTCCTTGCGACCTGCTGAGTGCTGCAAACATGATAAAGCCAATGCTATTAGTGCAAAAAGAGAAAAGAGCATAATAAATTATAAACTATATAATATAAGCTGATATTGTTTCCAAAATGGAAAAACTTCAATTAACGAATGTGATCTACATGAAGATTTGAAAAGAGATGTACCATAACTTTTCCAGTGTTTGTTTAATTTTAGGACAACAGAAAGAGCATAATAAATTATAAACAATATATAATAAGCTGATATTATTTCCAATATGGAAAATCTTCAATGAATGAAAAGAGATGTACCATGGCTTTTCCAGTGTGCTTCCCATCCTCCAAGATTGAATTAGCAGATTTAACTGAATCTTCCAGATAAGATTTCAGTAGTGGAACAGGAGGAAACTTTTCTACAAGACCAGCCTCATAAGCAAAGTTTACAGCATCAAGCTGTAGCCCTTTGCTGATCAGTTCTTCAATCATATCTGCATACAGAATGAAAAAAATCATGACATAAACAATATTCACACACCCAGAAGAATGCCTCTCTGGATACTGGTTTTTTTGGTAAATAGCAAAGTATGTTTCAGTATTCAGAATATAACACCAACCATTTAACCCACAACAGAAACTATAAACTCATGATTTCTCAAACCATTCAGCATAAGTTCATAGTGTGATTATAAAAATCAAGAATCATGGTCACAACACCCGGAGCAAGACAAACTCTCCACGATTGATATATTCATAGGTACGATGTATTTATATGTATGTATTCATACTCATATAGAGATGCTGAAATATGAGCACTCATTAATAATATCAGAAACAATGAAGTTTACAAAATAAGAAACTGAAAGATATATGTGAATTAGAGGAAAATCTTCATGGAGTTATGATGCCCACTCTGTAAATAGGATTTGAGGCGGGATATAACTTCAACATAGAAATTATCAAGATCTCACCTATCTCATCTAATTAAAATGTGGATTCTAATGGATGGGAAGGTAATTTGTGGTAAACCATTATTATCGATTACCACTTCCCATGAGAGGGTTAATCAGTACCCAAGTCTTAAAAACACAAATTGTCCATAGGAAAAAATGGGGGAAATAAACTTTCTGGAGTATATAGTCACGTGCCCTGCTGTGTCCAAGCTTGAGTCAATTACAAAATAAGCTCCCGCTTAACTTCACTAAGTGCAGTCTCTCCCGTGGACCAAAATGCAAGAATGAAACACATGATAACAATATACACCTAGTAAAGGTAATAATTAATACCATAGCATCAAACACAAGGGATGAATGCGATTTGAGAGTCTTAGAGTTCAACAGAAACAACTGTACATGTAGATATAGAAGCAAATTTAAATAGTAAATCATGGCTTAATGAGGCAACAAACACCGCAACATGCACATGTTAAAAGAAACTAACATAAAAAGCTTTTCATTATTTCATCCAAACAGTTTACTTTGCAGATTCTTATCCAAGATCACATCAAATCAAAGTTACAACTAACACGCCATTGTCTTACATTAATCCGGACCTTCCTCACAATTTTTTGAGAGCTCTCATACTAAATTCTTCTCCCCTTCATGCCACATCTCATTTCATATATCACAAAACACATGCTATCTTAGTCAATTTCAGATCAATCAATCCCACATGAAACTAAACACTGAAAACTTGCACGCCCATTGCATTCTCAAAACCTCTCTTCCCAATTTCCATTTCCCCACATTCCCAAGTCTAAAACTTATGTATTTTATTTGCAAACTAACTACACAAGATACCTGTGTAGCAATCCAGTGGCAATCTCAACTACTATAAAAGATCTCTTAGGTGTTAGACAAGCTATTAATTTCCAAAAATCAACAGACTTAATTTGCCGTGACTTTGACAGAAATGGAATACTATAAAAGAAAACAGCAATCAATTGGGGAAAAATGACACATCACAGATTTTGCTTACAATTTTGCACCCCAATTAAAAAGAAAATCTCAGGATAATTCAATTTCCAAAATTTTATACATGAAACCCCACTCTGACAACCATACAACCATGACCACATTTACAGCACATCCAACAATCCAGGTTCCTAACCAAGTCTTTAACTAACCAATTTTAATGGTACCCAGTAACAAAAGTTTGTTTTGCGTGTAAATTCATAATAATACAATATAAATATGGTAAAAGTGCATAAATAACTGAATGATTTTATAGATGTATGCTACCACTAGTATGTGAAATACATGCAAAAACTTCTAAGTTAGGTACAAAGGTGATGATGACAATTAGGATTGGCCTTCTAAATTACGAAAATTGTTATAAGTGACCCAAACTAAATGGATGTCCAGATTCTTAAAGCATAAACATGCAATTCAACTAACTGATGTATGTTTGATCAATATGACAGGCCTGCCAAATGATTCAGCGTTTATTCTCCAAATTCGGCATACTCATTAAAATTCAGATGAAACAGTCATATTCGGAATAAATTCGGGGCATTTTAGGAATTCTAATTTACAGTTTATATATATAAAATCACAGCCCTAAATTGAAGCTGCCGTCTTCGTCAATTCTTCTCTGTGAGAGGTCCCCACAAAATCACAAATCCACAACAAGCCTCCTCATTCGGTATGTCCACTGTTCTTCACTTCTACTTCTACTCTCTCTCTCTCTCATCAGATTTGTAGAAATATGTTGATGTTTATTTTTGCTTCTTTAATAGGTCCCCCCCCCCACACACACACACAAGTTGGTTAGGACAATTCAATCTATATATTGATTTTTGAAGATGACAAACTAAAGTCCTTACTTATTGTTACTGAAAGTCATATTTTTTTCAAGCAAACAGAAATCCTAAGATTCAATTTTACAAGTACATCTTGTAAAATGTGGTATTTTTGTAGATGAATTGAAAAAATAAGGTTCGAACATTCAAAAATGTCTAAAGTACTTTGTGAATATGATCCAGACCGACCCATCTCCAGTTCATACATGTACTTCGAACTCCACTCACCATACATCCAATCACACTACCCTAACTACCCTATAAGAGAACATATACAAAATCCCACCCGCAAAAAGTGAATTGGAAACTCCAAAAAGGTAAAGATATCAAAGTTTTACCATTCATTTGATTGGCGAGCCCAAGAGACATAGCTAGCCTCGGCATCTGCCTCCGCCAAGCTGAACCCATCACGAGCTTCCTGTAAAGCTCGCTCCTTTCATCCTCCGCGACGCCAAAAGTCACGACGTGCTGGAGGAACGCGTGCGCATCCTGAGGCTTCACCCCCTCGATCCCTCCCCTCCCGTCCAGCCCCTCCACCCACTCCCTCGCCATCCCCCTCGCCCTCTCCCTGACGCTCGGCGTCACCAGCGCCTCCGCCAGAACCGTCTCCAGCGATTCAAGGACCAGAACGCACGCCCACCCCGCGTCGGCGCCGACCCCCCTCGCCGGGAACGCCCTCGACACCGCGTCGAGCACGAATCCCGAGGCGTCGACGCACTCGCGCAGCGCCTTGGGGATCTCCGACCGGAGCAGGTCGGCGTCCCTCCTCTTCGACAACACGAGCTCCCAGAACCCCTCGGAGTCCATCCTCTTGCAGAGCGACCGCATCGGATCGGCGGGGGAGTCGTCGGAGGAGGCGAGGGCGGCGTCGACGCGGGAGAGGGCGGCGTCGACGGCGGTGGCGATGGACTCCTCGCGGCGGTCGAGGGTGGCTAGGGTTTCCTCTGTGTGCTTGTTGAGGGTCTCGAATTTGGATTTGAGGGCGTCGGAGCGGATCTGGAGGGTCTTGTCGAGGGAGACGAAGTGGTCGGAGAGCTCCCTCCAGAGGGTGGTGCAGCTGTCGATGAGGGTCCTCTGCCGCTCCAGGTCTTCGAAGCTCGACTGGACTCGGTCGCTCAAAATGGCGGCCGAAGTCATGGTGACTTCGATCGAAGGACTGCTAGGGTTTGCGAGAGAAGGAAAAAAAAGGGGGAAGAACTGAAGAAGAGAAGAAAAGCGAGATCTTTTTTTTACGGTCACTCGCGGGAGTAACTTTTGTTATGTTTACCCTTTTTTTGGGGGGGAGGGGGAGAATCGAATCTCAGCCGTTGAAAGGCTTGAAGGGAAGTGAAAAGGATGGATTTGTAAAGTGTTCGGTGTGACGGGGGTTTCGTGGAAAATGTTAGGTGGAGGGGTTTTATTGCAATTGTTCGTGTGGGGGACACTGGATAACATAGTAGATTGATCGATTGATGGGATGACCATCGTGATGTGACATTTGATTTTCGGGTTCAACTTTTTTATTAGTTAAAAAATAAAATAAATAATAAAGTGCATTGATGATTTGTTTATTGAGTTTATCTTTTTTTTTTGGGTTAGGATTCGTTGAACTCGTTGCATACCATCTCGTTCAGTGTCTTGAGGTGTACTGTGAGTATCACGTATCATTCATTTTATTTTCATTTTTATATTTTATATTTTTATATCAAAATCCTAGTATATTTATTGACCATCAAAACAAACTATATAAAAAAAGTTTATTTGGTCATTCTTAAGCAGGTTCTTGTACAAAACAATCTCGTGTAAAATATAAAATACAAAGTGTATTAATATCTAATAAGTGGAATCTCCGAACAAAAACAAGATTTTTGAGCATGTTGAGCATTGAGTGGAGGGGCAAAAAATGACGTATTGGATTCAGGTCGTCAGAATCCGTCCGCTCATGTCTCTTCCAACTAGCACTGTCCGATTGCCTGCGATCAAGTTTCTTTTTTTTTTTTTTACTTCGTTTGATTTATGTCATTTTGGGATAAATTTTGATTTTATTTGAGATTATCAGAAAATTATGTACAATCCAATGTTTAATTAGTGGTAATTTTGATAATAGTATGGGCCCCATTGGATTTAGAATCAAGATATGTGAGAAAACATAGTGGAATCAAATTCTCATTTTTTTTAATTATCTTAAAATCCACAAGGATTCTTAAATTAGATGACTATTTTACAATTATAAATTAATTAAATTACTATTTACACTCCTTCTAAAATAAAATACAATAAAATACCTCGTATCTTATTAACCCACCACCTCCTCTCTCTTTTTCCTCTCTTGTTGGATGGTTACTCATTTTTTGTAATTGTGATATGGGTAAAGAAATAAATTTTACAAATATATATATAATAGTAAGAGTATTTTAAACATTTAAACCATCATTTTCCATGTGTGAACTAAAAAGTGAAAAGTGATTATTTACAAAAATCTACTAGTGAATCAAAAAATTTGATGGAATATGAATTCATGGTAAAATAATTTATGGTAAGTAAATCCATATAAAAATGACATAAATCAAATGGGGTTTTTTTATAAAGAAAAATGATATACTAATAAGCCCTTCTCCGCATGACACATCAATTTTTTTAAAAAATAACTTATATGTTCACCACAGACGAAACTACAAAATGGAATGAGCGCTCTTTTGTAATTAAAAACTTTAAAACCAAAAAAAAAAAAACATGTAGCCCTCTAAAAGTTTGCTAATATCCATATCCACCCCTCTTTTTTTTCAAAATCTATTGAGTTAACCTTGTACTTTCTACACTGAGTTATATTGCCATCTATTTTTTAATAATATTACCACAATATTCTCTCATTTAACATTGCTTTGAAATCTTATATTCATATAATTTCAGATATTTTGAAAAAATCTAAAAGACTGCCCCACCCAATGGACCAAAATGCCTCTGTACGCAACCAGCCACCCAATTACTCTTTTCTTTTTTTTTGAAGCAAGCCCACTAGGGGCAAGGACAACAACTGGGCACGATGCCCATTTTTACCACCCCGAAGGGTTTTAATCGGGTTCGAACCTGGGGCATCCACGAGGGACAGATGCGTCTCGTCCACCCCGTCAAACGGGGGACGTGCCACCCAATTACTCTATTTGTTCGTTGAGAGGGTATGGGTGAAAGAGTCACGTGATGAATGATGATATGGGGGTAATATTGTAAATTTATCACGTGTGATTAATTTAACTACATCTGTGTGGTTGACAAGTGAGATTGAAATTATGTGGATCCTGTGATTCTAAATTCATAATTTTTTTAAAATCAATTTTTATTTAATGTCATAACATCAACAACCAATATGTTAGCAATACATGTAAAATAAAATAATTTATGAATAAACAATAGTAAAAAATTAGAGAAAAATAATCAGATAAATTTAAAAATGCATATTTAATCATAACAAAATATTTATTCTTCACATCTATAAAGTTTCTTACTTGAGAAGTCTATTGTGTTGTTTTTTTAATTATTGGCTTCTGTTGATTGGTGAAGATGGAGGAAGTCGATTTTTTCAATTATTGGTGAGACTTGTTGGGATTATTGGCTGATGTGGATTAGTGGAGATGGAGGAAGTCGGTTTTTTTAATTATTGGTGAGAGTTTTCACGGAGGGGGGGGGGGGGGGGTTATTATTAAAAAAAGGAGATGAAAAGTTTGAATAATTTTTTTCCTAATATTTGGTGGAATACCATTTTTTGAATGAGATTCTTAATCCCCTAGTTAAGGATTTTCAATTCCTCTTTTTCAATCTTAATATCTTTTTAAAAATTATTCAAACAATTTATTAATCTAGACCAATACTTCTATCCAAATAAAAGGTGTTAAATAGATCAATTTAAGCAATACAACCATGGGCTATATATATATGTGTGTGTGTTTTTTTTTAAAAGGGGTTGAATGTGAGGGGAATCACATGCATTTGTTCCAAATCAAAAATAGGGGACGTGCAACAGAAGTCCAGGGCTGCAACTTGGGTCGGGTTAAACTTGAACTCGAAGGGTTGAACCCAATTTTTACATGAGTTGGGTTAACCAAATTGGGTTCGGGTTCGGATTCGCCTCACTCCCAACCTGAACCTGTAAACTAATACTTAAAAAAAGATCATGGTCGTTCATTCTGTAGCTTCTAATGTGGGTAATCCAAATTTTAGGTAAATTTAGCTAATCTTACGGGTTGGGTCAGGTTGATTTATTTGATTTGTATATCATGTTAGAAATTCGGGTTATATCGAGTTGGTCCAATTCAGGTTGTAAATTGGGTTGGGGTCGGTTTAGTCCAATTCGGATTGGGTTGAGTTAGTTTATTTAATTACGAGTTGGGTTCGGATTGATCCAATTCAGATTGAAAATTGGGTTGAGTCAAGTCAGGGTTGAGTATTTTGAAATTTAGGTTGAAAATCGGGTTAGATCAGATCAGGGTTGAGTAATTTGAAATTCAGATTAGGATTAACCCGAATCCATCCCGTTCAAGCAGAACCTCATCAGCGGACTGGTCGATATGCACCCTCTCAAATGAGAGGTCGCCGATTCGAATGTACCCAACCAAAAAAAAAGGAAAAAAAGGGGGACGTCTATCCCCCACCGATTGATTTACTGATCTCCCCAACCAAAAAAATATAGAACACATATCCTTTTGTTTAGATGGGTGGAACTCCGCGCGGACGGAAAAGAGTGAATCTGTAAAAAGAAGAGAGGGTGGTGAGTTTAGGATTTGACAGCTCTCTCTCTCTCTCTCTCTCTCTGTAGTCAGTATTCGATTCAATTTTTTGTTCCTTAGAAGATTTGATGTGTTGCAAGGGCCTTGGATCGAACGGCGGGGAAATATCTCCTGAAATGGATAATATGATTGCTGAAGAGGACGAGAGTATGTTAAATGAAGCCGAGAAAAGAAAAATTCAAGGTATTATTTTCATTTGAATCACGTTTTAGATCATCAAGTTGAAATTTTTTTCTGTTATTTGCATGTTTATTTGAGTCCATTTTTGTTGTTGTTGTTGGCATTGGTTTTATTTGTGAGGGTTGATGCATTTTTGTATGATTTCCTGTACTAAAATACCTATTGGTTTACAGAAAATATTAGGATCAATTTTTTTGGAGTTATTTTTGCAGATTACACGTTTTTTTTTGAGATGTATACTTGCCCAATAAAGTATATTCTTTTATAAAAAAAATTGAAGTGCATACACGCATGAATTGAATGCATATATATATATATTTACGTTTTTTTGTAATAGAGTATATACTGATAGTAGAACATATGTTGAGTTAGATGATATCATATATTGCATTAGTGACGTGCAAAAATGATTGAGAGTATCAATGCCCAATTCCAATTCGCAGTTGCAAAACACTTGGTTTGACCTAGAAGCTTGTCTTATCACTTAAGTGTTAGTCTTTGATGAAACAAAATGACCCATTTAAACTTTTATCAGTGGTTGTACTTAATTCATCCACATCAAACATCTGAAAAGTATGCCCTTGACATATTGTATATAGAAGCGAATGGATTGGGTACCATACGCATTGGATTATTGCATTTTTTGTGTTCCATGGTTTTCACGAGACTCCAATTTTTTTGAAAAGAATTTTGAAGTGCCTTATTAATTTAAAGATGTCCCACACATACGGAGAAGAGGGATCTCCGCAAAAGAAAAAAAGAAAAGAAAGGAAACAAAATGGTTTATCCGATTTGGGGCATACCCTTGAACATGCGACTCGCTAATGCATGTGATAGGATTATGTCATATGGGTCCAATTTCATACACATGACCTGTTTAGGTTGTAAGAAGGCTTACTTTAAGCATGACATGGCCAATAGTTGTTTTCCTCCATCTCTTTGATTATTTTTCTTTGAAGCATTGGTTTATTTGATAAATTATTTAAAGGCTTATCGATCTCCCTCTGTCCCTGCATTAGAAGGTGAGTGGACTGTGAGGTCTGAAGATCTGGAGTGGTTATCCTTGCTATCTGAATCAGAGATTGTAAGTCCAAATTCCCTCTCTTATACATATGTGCATTTATATGTTTTCATCAAGTCTTTGATTATGAAGAATATTAGGTGCTTAGCATTATCCGTTCATCAAAATGTCTTTCTGAAAGTTATGCAATCTCTTATCATGTTCTTTGAAAACAGTTCCTGTTCTGTTATGGCCTTCTGAAATTATTATAGTTTCTGCTTGGCTTCAGGATTTTCTAATCACTATAAAACAACTGGCGGTTCAAAAGGCTGAAGTCATTGGTCACAAGGAGATCGCTGCTAAGTTCGATGTCAGAATTCTTCGCGCTCTTAGTATGTTTCTGTGCTTGATGATCTCCTTTTTCTTTTCAAAATTGTAGAGCAATTTTGAGGCAGAGCATGGTACGCAGCTAACATTCATTTAACCAAAAATACAGAAAAAACTTTAGCTTGCACTTTGATATCTTGTAACTGCAAGGATTTATAGTTATTGGGATTATCTTATTTTTATGTTATTTTAGATCTGAATGGGTGTATTATTCATGTGTTTACCTCAAGTGGGTGGTCAATAGGGGTTAGAAATGGTGTGGAACTTTTTAGAAGAAGATTTTATGTCCATGTCAAGGTACTTAATTATTGTGGGAAGGATGTTTGTAATCTTCCTGGAGTCCTGGTCAAATATGAATTACCAAGTGGTTGTGCACTGTTTTTCCTTGGAATGCCCAGATCATTGATAACCATATGGTAATGCTATTTGATATTCTTTGAGTTGGATGTTCTAAGGTAGATGGCTGGATCAGGGATGACAAGGCACTATGTAGTCCAAAAAAACTTATGAACTCTGTGTTTGGCTGCAACTAGTTTATTTATCCAACAAGCCATTACTGTTTGTGTCTGAGAGAAGGTGTTACTTGTGATCTATATCTGATATTCTTTTTTATTTTATGTTTTGGTAGTTTGAAAAGATCTTTTAGTGGTACCTCATGTCAAAGTTTTGGCCCATGCGGATATGTGTCATAAGATAAATACAGGAAACTTGATCAAAGATGAAATGAGAAATCAGAATCGATTGTGGATGATAATCATTTTGTATTGACCATTGCTGATTGGTATTCCAGTGTATAGAGTGAGCTATGGAATGGAGTACTAATGCTGTTTGATACCTTACATGTTATGGGACGTAAAGCATTTTTGGTTTGTCAGAGTTTTCGCTATTAAAGAGAAGGTGGATGCGTGGGCCAGCTTGCAAATATTCATGATGGCTTGCTGTTGTGGGTTATTTTATCTGTGAGATTACCTGATCCAAAAGGTGATTGTAAGTTTATCCAAGGGTAAACCTCCCATGAATGTAGGCAAATCTCTTGGTAATTTGGTTGTGACAACATTGGTTGCGGCCCATTCATGATCTATCCATAAGATGACTGCAACAAAGAGTGCCCCACTCTGGTTTCAACAATTTTAATTTTCCAATACCTGATAGCCTTTGCACGATGTCATTCAGTGTCTTGTGGTCTACTATAAGCATACCATGTATCATTCATTAATCCAAAGATTCTAGCATTTAGAGCACTTCATTCCTGCTATTCAAGGTTTGCAGTAAGGCCATTCCACTGAGTAATTGGAATTAACTTTCATGTCCTCCTTTCCCCTTTTTGTAATCTATGCATTACTACCTCAGATTTGTGGAGTCAGTGTCATTTGATTATTAATCAACTTGTGGCTAATAAGGTCAGCCACGGGGGTCCCTCCGATATCAAAAAAAAAAAAACTTGTGGCCAATAAACTGATGAATTGGTTCAGCATTGCTCTGCCCTCTTCTCACAATCAATAATTTATTATGATAAAATGCTGATGAAGTTCTCACTTTTGGTGGGAAATGTCAACTATCGGAATTAGATTCTGTAGACTAATAAATCAAAACTCCAGTTGATTCCATGAATCTTAAACATTAAAAAAAGATACTGCTTCATCTTTATTTCGAGAATGTAATACTTAGTAGTTATGCTTTGATCAACTCTTTCATGTTGTGTAAGTCATAAAATGTTGCCCTTCATGTCTAAAATTTTATTTGCATTTAATAAATGATCTGCTGAGTCGTCCAGCTAGGGTCGCAAAGTGATACACATTTTATGCATATTGTGCTCATACACATTATGTTTGCTGTTTCCTTGACCAATGTTAGGTGTTATTTTGCTGGAATTTTTGAAGGAGCAAGTTCGGAGCAACCCAACATTTCCAAACCCAGATGAGGTTTTGATTTCTTTAGACCGCTGCAGTTTGGCAACCTCTGATCGTCAAGGAATGTTTGGCTCTTCAAGCATTGAAGAAATCTTTGCTTCTCTTGAATCCAACCGCTCACAGGCTAGGATGCGTACAGAGTAAGTGGAGAATTTTCAAGATGAATTTATTAATAAACTGAAGGTCTAATCATGATCAAATAAGTTATCTGTTAATGAGTGACCTATGGACTGTGACAATTCTCCTTGATATATATTTTTTTTAATCAAGAATTTAATTTAATTCTGATTTTAGGCTTAAAAAAATGAAAGGGTAATGCTTAATATCTGTATACTGAATAAAACTGACTCAGAATTTTTTCTCACTGAGATTCCCTAAGAAAAATATATAAGTGCTGATGAACAAAAGAATTTTTTTGTGTCATTGAAGACTCCAAATTTGATTGCTAATCAAATGCAGTGGTGGACCCAACATATTTTCCGGTGGGGACTTAAAGAAAGTTATTCGAAATACTCCATTAATATGCATTTTACTATTCATTTAAAATTAATTTTCAAAGTAAAAAAAAACTTTCACAAAGATCTTTTGTATCATTCACAAGAAGTAATTCTCAAAAGATTAATTTGTTATATATTTTAAGGCAGTTGACCTCAGCGGTCCATGCTGTGAAAGCATCAGAACCATCTTAATTTTCAATTTGGGTGAATAATGAGATGGGAGTAACATATACTAGAATTTGAAATTTTTTGTTATGATGGATGAAAGGCCTTTTTTTTTATCTTGGTGTTTCTTTTATTCCTCCCTTTCCCCCTCTTTCTTCTCTTGGCCACTGATCAAATGCTTCCTATATGCTGCTTGCAGGCTTTTTATAAAGCGCAGAAGATCATGCATGTTTTTATTTATTGTTTTTTAATCAAGTTATTTTCTCATTTTTTGATGATATTTTAGAGCACTGGAATGCCCTAATATAATTTCACTATAAAGTGACCATAATATCACTTTGAATTAGCAGGTTATGTGATGGATTGCGAAAATGTAAAAAACAGAAGCAAGCACAATGATGCGTGTAGGTTAGCCATGGCAAAGCTGGATGAGAATTTAGGTCAGTATCTCTTGGCCTTTCTAATTGGGCAATTTTGTCAAAGATTCTTAATGTTCATTCAGTTTCAATCCTTGTTGTGGGATACAACCTCCTTATCCTCGTGTTTGTTCATGAATTCATAATTTTTCTACTGATGAAAGAATTTTCCCCTTTGATAGAAGATTATCCATGTAAAGTTCACAAGTTTAAGACTGCCCATTTGATGGCGAATAGGAAATCTTTACTCCTTGAGCATTCAGTGTTATAAATAAAATAGGAAATCATAAAGGTTTCAATGTTTCATTTTGTTTGCAATCATTGTACTATTAGGAATAGCTAGCTATGTAAATCTTGAGCTATTCCACGTCAACTACTTGGAGGTTCCCCCTACACACTGAGCAGGGGTTAGATTTGATACCCTGAGCTCCATTTTGGAAATAGGGTGCTAACAGACTATTCAAACAGGTGGAGGTAGCCTTCCCAGCTCGACCGTAAGGTCAACCATGGGGGGTCCCTCCGATATCAAAAAAAAAGAAAAAAAAGAAAAGACTTAGTTTGCAATTCCAGATTCGCTATATCTTGTTGTAATATGCTTACATGTATGTGTGAGGTTGTTTGGTGTTTGTGTTTATGCCTGTCAACGAATTACTAAGCAAATTTGCTAAGGAGAGTTTAAGACATGCCCTCCTATTTCATCTATGTTGGTCGACTCGGACTTGTATGATTCACCATGTATATCAGTGAATGAAATCATATACTTTCATTTCCATGGACTAACAATTTTAAATTAACTTCCATTCAGGCATAATTTTAATCAACAATCATGAATTATCTTAGGATATTTTTATATATATTCAATTTAGTGGTAGAGGAAACACATGGTTGGTGCAGGTGGTTGAACATGGATATCTTTCCTTTATTCATGATATTAACACATGTTCCCTTTATGTTGTTCCTTGATTGAAATGAATGATTGGGTGAACTTCTTGTAGATGATGAAGGCCCTGGTCGTAGACGCAAGTCTAAGTTACCAAATGTGATTTTATTTATTTGATTTTGTTGCATTGGAAATGTCTTATTATTTTCCTTTTTATTGATGTCCACTATTTATAGATAATGATCATGCTTTCAATTGTTATCATATTTTAATTTTGGTTGATGCAGCCAGTACAGATTCCCCCATTTTACATAACGATTAGTAATTTTACATACAGATTCCCCCTGTACAGATATTGAACATGCAGCCACCTGTAAAATTATATTGAAAATAATTCATCTCTTTATTTACTTGCAATCGGTATCATATGCAGCCAGTAGAGTATTCTTCCTTTTTACGTATAGGATATATGTCTGCTCGTCAAATGCTTCAACTATTAGTCCAGGTTACAAGGACCTTATCCTTTTAGATGGCACACTTTAGAAAAATAGCAATTGCAGATTTAGATATAAGCCCATACTTCTCGGGATATGTAAATTATTTATAGTGCCCTATTATTTTGTAGGAGTACGCTATAATATTCATCCTTACAATGTGTTTATTTATGCCTTTCTTGTGCTCTTTCAATAAGAGCAATGTTAGTAAGAGACCAGCATAACCTTCAAATTGTGAGGGCTACTGTATAATTAAGAGCTTTGGGTTAGTCATTCAATAACTAGCAAGTCGTGTGTGTGTGTGTGGTGGTGTGTGGAGTGATATGGTGCAGTCACCACATTTCCAACCTTACATGCGGTCACCATCTCATCAGTCTTCTTTTCATATTAATGAAAATACATGACACGTTTTTTATGCAAAATATAGTTTATTAATTGGGAGCTTTCTATTTGTGATCTCTATCTCAAATATATAAATGACATAAAATGATCAATTACTTCCATTTTCATTGTTGTGCTTGGTGTATTTTAATTCAATTATTTGTGGCTAACAATATTTAGTTCATCTGTCTTATAATTATTTTTAAATCTTCTTTTGGATTTCAAATGCATTTTCATGGTTTGTGTTCAGACTTTCTTCAGTTCTATTGTTCTGTGATGTTATTTCATTAACAGTCCCATTTAGATATGTTTGTGTCTTACAACATTAATAATCCATTTATTTTTCTTTTGGTAACAAAATTTTATAGAAAATATTGTTGTTATAATTACAGTGCTTTTAACCCGCCTATATCATCTGATTACTCCGTGTATTGTTTTTCCTCATATAAATTCGACTCTATAATGCAATGCAGCTTGGATGAATATAAGATTGGACAGCTAAGAGATTATATGTGGAGCAGTACAAATTTGAATCTTTGAGACATGCAGATGGAAGTCTTGCAATCATTTATTGGGAAATGAAGTTCAAGGGTGTTTTTAAATTATGACATTTTATCATATTCCTGGCATGACCAAGCTATTTAGCTAACCAGTTGAGGCTTGTTGACTGTAGTAGAGGTGGATATTGTTCATCCTCTTGTGCTAGATTCAGTTGCTGTGTGTTGATTGCTCGACTTCGGGTTCCTTTCTATAGTCTAAAATCACCGCTGCTAATTTATCCTTTCAGGATGAGTGGTGGTGTTTTTTTAATATTATTTTTTGTTGGTTTTGTCATTATAATATGATTACTATCATCACCTGTGAGTATGAAAGTATCCTTATGTTTTTCTAAAATTGGGAAGCTTATACTTGTTTTCAGGTTTGTTGAGGAAAAGTGAGACTGGTATTAGAGCAATTCTCATACAGGAGGGGAGCATCAGTATTAAGCCTCCATAGAAAAGTATGAAATTTAATATCTTTTATTTTTAATTACCATGCTCACCTATGTAGAGAGATTGGACCAAGACACCAGTGGGATTTTTTTTATATCAAAAAGTGACCATTCTTCATGTCTGTGCATGCCAAAGTGGTCAAATTCATCTCATTCGTTCACTTTATCAGTGTGAGTTGTGGATCATGTTTGTCTTATTTTTAGGGAATAGAGAAGTCAGATTTTTGTATGTCCAGTTCATGTAATCACAGTTCCCCCGTTGAATTCTTTCTGCTTAATAAAATTGGAGTAGGATGCCTACCATATTTTAAGGAAAAAAAAATGTATTCCCAGTTCCCATTGTATAAATAAAATTGAAATGTGGATTTTGTAGTCTGTCATTCACCTCATTCAGAGAAACTAATCTTATTAATGTTAGTGAAGTTGTTAGACATTTTCCAATGTTGATTGTAAGGGGTTATATGAAATTCCCCCCTATTTCTGTAGCATATATCCATTTACAACTCCAACGAGGCACAGAGATATGTCAGATGTGAGGGGGTGTTGAGAAACTCAATTTGTTATGAACTCGTCTAATCGTAATAAATAAATATATATATAACGCAATCATTTTCATATATATGAGAAGTGATTCGGTGCGGGAATGTGGTTGTGCGGGAAGCGATTACGGGCCGTCAATCACGGGTCCATCACATCGGACGGTCGGGTGCGATTCACATCGACCGTTGGATGCGATGGACCCGCGATCGAACGATCGATGTCGTTTCTCGCATTCCCGCACTGAATCACTCGACTATATATATATACACACACACACACACACACACATACATGAGTATGTCAGTATGTGCTCTATACGAAACATGTAAAAATATGTATATTAATCCATATATATATATTTTTTAAGACATAATAAAATTGATTAGTCTAAGTATATACTAAAAAAAATTAGAACATATGCGGACTGGAATCTGTTTGTTAAAAGGACTGAGCTAGGAAAATATCACGATGCTCTTGCTTACAGTTTGTCGTGTAGTCTTTGTATATTTTGATTTTTGTTAGTTGTGTATTCCATGTAACAAAACATGTACTTTCACAAATGTACTCACATGGAAAAGAAATGGGGAAATATTTTTATTAACACTAGGTCAAACACAAATTAATGATTGTTTATGATCATTACTTTTATTTTGGTGTTCTCAACAAAAAGATATTTATTTTACAAAAATTAAATAATCCCCAAAATCTAACAACTATATCCCGTGTTCAAGATACCGGAGACCAGATCAATCATATGACAAAGATATATAATTTTTTTCTTTTTACAAAAAATACATCCTTGACTGTTGTTCTTTTGTTTCTTATATATATATATATTATTTTATTATGTTATTGTGGTCCAAATTATTTTTTATTTATGATTTGAAAACACCAATATAAACTTGGTAATTGTCGCTCATTATTTTATTTGTTTCCTCTTTGATTGTGATTCTAATTATTTTTTTCAAACCAATTCATTAGAGTATACACAGTACTACTCTAATGAGATCGAGTTAGATCCAACATATATTGGATAATTTGATTGTGATCGTTCATTTTTTCATTTTATTTTGATTGAGATACTTTGTAAGATGTTTAAAACTAAATTTTTTTAATATAATTAAATTCTAAATCTTGACAATCAAATTATACGGAACTAACCTAATCCCAATCAAAATGGCACGTGAAAGATAGGAGTAAAACCAAATCAACGGTCCTGAAGACTTGGATCCACAAAAACGACGTCAGAGCTGAAGACACTTAATGAACGGCCGTGATGTGTTATATCATACCGATGATACCTCCACTGTCGATTACATGAACCTCCTCCATCAAAAAACGAGAGGGATCTCGATCAAAACACAAAAATTTCAATTTCACTATTTTTCAGTCTGAACCCTAATTGTGCTGTGAATCTCAAAGCCTTCATCTTTCACGGTAAGTACAATCCCTTTGTATGAATCCTTATTTTTTTTTAGCTTTTCATGTATTGTATGCTTTTCAATGAACAAAATGAATGACCGATCATGGTTTATGAAGGGTCCACAAAAAACCTAAACCTAAATCATCCACACTGAAGATTAAAGGAATAAAAAAAACAAATTTTAACCCACAAAAAGCCACAGTCACCACTCACCACGAGCACGAGCAGTCGCCGCACGCCGGGTATTTATTGGGTTTCAAGTTGTTTTTGGTTCTGTATGGGTTAACATTGATTGCTTGTACAATTGGATCTTTGGGAAGAGTTTATATGGGATTTATGTTCTTGGCTTCAAATTTTCTTTATGTAGGAGTTACACTGTTTTAGGAGATTTGATTTGGGTGTAGGGTTGGAAATGATTGTAAAAAAGTATGGGTTTAACCCCAACCAATTATTGAAAATACTAAGACAATAACTTCACTAGAACCATAAAGAAACATTAAAATACACAAGACTTGAATTCAGTGCTTCAGTGATGCAATAATAAACATTTTAGGGGAAACAAATCTTAAGATGATGTTGCAATAAATTTTTTTTTTTCTTTGTTTGCAACTAGATGTGCAGGGTCTCCATTCATTCACTGCCTCCATTAATCTGTTGAACCAATTGATTTGTGTATATATTAATGCATACCCTCTTAGATTTTTAGCATCAATAACATCATATGTTGCATTTTTTTTTGGTGGAAAACTGTTGAAGGATTCAATTGTAAGACAAGTGAATTTTGTTTTTGTAGATTGCTTAGTTTATGATAAAATCGAGCATATTTTGTTGAAGATGGAGCAGGCAATGCTTATGAACTTCTTTTATTTGTTCTATATGGTAAATAGTTATCTAATAGTTGGCTCAACTATGTTTGTGCATCAACTTAGTTATGAATGACTTGACTTAGGCATATTTTTGTGTTAAGTTTTCATATTTATCTATTTATTATTTTTTCTAGTACTTTTTCTCCTTACTTTAAGTCTCCTGTGTTCCCCTGGCCCCTTCTTCTTCTAATTGCTGGCTCTTTTCCTACATGGATACCTGATGTTCATTATCAAGAAGATTTTAAAATGATCTAGTTCTTTATTTTGAGAAACTTGAATTGTAAGTTCGATGAAAGGGTATCTTATCACTGAGCTCATACCCCCGCCAAAAGCATTGGAACATAAATCAACTGTCCATGCGGATTATTAGGATAGTACATGCACTGGATATTGATTACCATCTTAGATTACTGAAATCATCATTCTACCTGTATAGGTCACATTAAATGGAAGTAATATAGCTTAATGTGATTAAGCATGTCTTAGCAAGATTACTATGATTCCTTATTGCACATAGATTCTCCATCATAATAAATGTGGGGTTTTGGGCTGGAACAATTTTCTCGACACACTGAATTTATTGTAAATTTTGATTTCTTCACTATCAATCTACGATAATATCATTACTATGTCCCTCAACATTCAACAACTTGAGAAAAATGTCCCAAGTCAGTTGAGCAAAATAAAATAATGATTTCTTGAAAATTGGTTTAAGATGATGGAAGATTTCAAGATGGTGAGCAGCCTATGCAGAACGCACAATGTTGAAACTTGAAGGCAAAGGAAATTGAAGGTTCTCAGTAACCCCAATAAAATAAAATAATGATTTCTTCAAAATTGGATTAAGATGATGGGAGATTTCAAGATGGTGAGCAGCCTCTGCTGAATCCAAAATGTTGAAACTTGAAAGTAAAAGACATTGCAGGGTCTTAGTAACCCCAACTCCCACCACAACCATGAGTTTAGCGTAATGGAATCCATCGTGCTTTTGTCCTGAAATATCAGAGCACATGAGATGTCATGTACTTGACAACAGTTGACTAAGCAGTCCAAGAGAGTGAAGGATTGAACAAATTAGCCTCTTCTTGTTTATGTGGAGAGAAAACACCTTTGAATATCTGCATATTAACTATGTTATTTGTTTTCTTTACATTTTATTGGTTGTCCAAAGTGGATTTTTTTTATCATCCACATGAATGGACAGAAATAAATATGAAGATTCAGAAAGATTTGGCAATATGAGCGTATAAATCTCTTTTTCCTCAAGATAGTTTCTGGGCAGAAGTTTATAAATCTCATTTTCCTCAAGATCTTGCCTGGAGTCAAGAAGGGGTATGTGGTCTATGTTAGCTTTTTCAACCACTATCATACATTTTTAAGCTAAAAAATCTAGTAATTAAAAAGTTAACAAAACAACGATTTTCAAAATTGAGTTTAGAACTGAATCAGGATTTTAAGAATACTAGTATTTTAACCTCATAAGGAATGCAAAAAAAAAAAGAAGATAAAATAAATGGAAAAATGAATAAGCCAAATAAAGTGAAATAAAAATGAAAAATAACAGATGACTCGTTATAATTAACAAAACTAACAGATAAAAAATTGAATAAATAAAAATAAAATAATTCAACTAAAAATCCCAATAAAATAGGGATTAGAAAACAAAACAATAAAAATGAAGATAAAGAAAACAATAGCAAAACAAAATCTCAGAAAAATATTTACAAACAATCGAAAAACAAAAACTCAGAAAAATATTAACAGATAAATATTTATTCAAATTTAGGACTTCCTCTCTCCATTTGTTCGACCACACCCATTGGATCAGCAAGGTATGCAAATTTTTATTTATTTATTTATTTATAATCTCATAAAGTTTTTTCAATCTATATATGTATGTTTAAATTCAAGCAATTTTATCTTTTAATAATTCTTAATCACTGAACAAAAGATTTTGGGCGCCCGCGCGTGTAATATAAATCTTGTCCAACATTACACTTGGCCTGTTCACATAGCGAGCGACATAAGTTATTCCAGATAGATGATTATTTCAATATAGATAAAGAGTAACCTTTTTTTTGTGTTATTCTGAGGGAAAAGTTTTTGTTGTTTGATTAACCATGAATAAGTTGTGGATAAGATGTGAATAAAAATTTATAAAAGGTGAATAAATGATTTTGACTTATTTATAAAAGATTATGATATGTGATTTAACATGTGGGTCACCTTATATCGGTGGAATGGATTGAGTACAATAAGACCTGAAATATCAATATCAGTATATTCTCAATTATTTTGGTATGGCTATGCCGTGTTTCAATTCTTACAACCAAACTAGTTTTAATTTTGAGCTTATTTCTACTTATTTCATCATATTTTCCCTTATTCCTCTACCCATACATGAAGTCAGGGAACTCATAATTTTTTCAGAATGGGAGTGACACTAGTCTATGTCTTGGCTTTTTTTTTTCAAATTAATCATGATTAATCACTTCATTACCAAACTAATCACGGTTTTGAAAAATTTATCATACTAGTCATATGACCTGGTCAAACAGGCCACATCAGCATTTTTAATTTTTTTAATCTCTCCGTCTAAAACGCCAACGGAGGTAGCGTTTTTGTAATGACTCCGTATTTTTGTATATTATATATATATAAATTAATATGTATGTTTATGATCATAAGAATTGGTGTAGCATTTCGATGGACTTTGATAGGGGTTGTTAATATGGATCTGGGGACCCAGTTGCAAATATTAAAAGTATGAGGTTATCCAGATAGGAGCCTATTGGAAAATAAAATTTCTGTCTGGTCCTATCTGTAATTGTGCTGTACACGATTGTATTCTGTAACAAGGGAATGTATCAGAAAATCAGCCCCTCTTAACCCTAATATAACTCCTATTGTCCCCGGATCTGAATATAGGGATCTTGAGGCCATTGTCAATCTCAATCTTAATCTTGGTATGTTCCTCTTTCTTTTTAGTTTTTGGTATTCTTGGGGTTTTAGATTTCATTGTTTGGGTGAATATGCAAAAAAGATTTTCTTATATGTTTGGGATGATCTTGGATTATTTTTTATCTCATGGGATTTGGATGGTTAGAGGAGAGATGGGTTTACAAAAAAAAAAAAAAGATGGAGAAAGGCAAAAAGAGTTTCTTTATAATAATAATATATGGGTTTGGGTTTTGATTGGCCGGCGGGTTTCCGATCGGCGAGCCTCCGGCCGGAGGGCCCGACGGTGGGTCCCGGCCTGGAGGGAGGGGGAAGGTGGTAGTGATGACTTTAGAGTTTTGTTGGTTGTGGGTAGAAGAGACAGAAAGAAGAAGTTGTTTTTGGTTCTGTATGGGTTAACATTGCTTGGACAATTGGATCTGGCGGAAGAGTTTAAATGGGATTTATGATTTTATGTTCTTGGCTTCAAATTTTCTTTATGTAGGAGTTACACTGTTTTAGGAGATTTGATTTGGGTTTAGGCTTGGAAATGATTGTAAATAAGGGTGCGTTTGGTTGCGCGATTGCGCTGCGATTGCGATTACAGGAAGCTGCGTTTGCAATCGCGCAACCAAACAGTTTTGTAATCGCAGTTTTAAATCCAGCGATTGCAGGCAAATAGTGCCCAAAAGCTGCGATTTCAAAAAGCTGAGAAAGTGAGCTTCCTGCAGAATCAGGTTTGCAATCGCAGATTCCTGCAGAATCAGTTTTGCAATCGCGCAACCAAACGCACCCTTAAGTATGGGTTTAACCCCAACCAATTATTGAAAATATTAAGACAATAACTTCACTAGAACCATAAAGAAACATTAAAATACACAAGACTTGAACTCAGTGATGCAATAATAAACATTTTAGGGGAAAAAAATCTTAAGATGATGTTGCAATAATTTTTTTTTCTTCTTTATTTGCAACTAGATGTGCAGGGTCTCCATTCATTCATTGCCTCTATTAATCTGTTGAACTAATTGATTTGTGTATATATTAATGCATACACACTTAGATTTTTTTTTTTGAGGGAAATGTAGCGCACTTAGATTTTTAGCATCAATAACATCATATGTTGCATTTTTTTGGTGGAAAACTGTTGAAGGATTCAATTGTAAGACAAGTGGATTTTGTTTATGAGGTTTTTTTAGTAGATTGCTTAGTTTATGATAAAAGTGAGTAGATTTTGTTGAAGATGGAGCAAGCAATGATTATGAACTTCTTTTATTTGTTCTATATGGTAAATAGTTGTCTAATAGTTGGCTGAACTACGTTTTTGTGCATCAACTTAGTTATGAATGACTTGACTTTTGGCATATTTTTGTGTTAACTTTTCATATTTATCCATTTATTATTTTTTCTAGTACTTTTTCTTTGCACTTAAAGTCTATTGTTTTCCCCTGGTCCCTCCTTCTAACTGCGGGCTCCTTTCCTACATGGATATCTGATGTTCATTATCAAGAAGATTTTAAATGATCTAATTCTTTATTTTGAGAAACTTGAATTGTAAGTTCGATTTAAGGATATCTTATCACTGAGCTCATACTCCCCCCCCCCCCTCCCCAAAAGCATTGGAACATAAATCAACTGTTCATGCAGATTATTAGGATAGTACAATCACTGGATATTGATTGCCATCGTACTTTTTTAGATCACTGAAATTATCATTCTACCTGTATAGGTCACATTAAATGGAAGTAATATAGCTTAATGTGATTAAGTATGTCTTAGCAAGATTACTATGATTCCTTATTGCACATATATTCTCCATCAAAATAAATGTGGGGGTTTTTTTGTGGCAAACTGATTATAGGGTGTCGGGTGGAACATTTTTCTCGACACACTGAATTTATTGTAAATTTTGATTTCTTCATTATCAATCTACGATTATATCATTACTAAGTCCCTCAACATTCAACAACTTGAGAAAAATGTCCCAAGTCAGTTGAGCAAAATAAAATAATGATTTCTTGAAAATTGGTTTAAGATGATGGAAGATTTCAAGATGGTGAGCAGCCTCTGCTGAATGCACAATGTTGAAACTTGAAGGCAAAGGAAATTGAAGGTTCTCAGTAACCCCAATAAAATAAAATAATGATTTCTTCAAAATTGGATTAAGATGATGGGAGATTTCAAGATGGTGAGCAGCCTCTGCTGAATCCAAAATGTTGAAACTTGAAAGTAAAGGACATTGAAGGGTCTTAGTAACCCCAACTCCCACCACAACCATGAGTTTAGCGTAATGGAATCCATTGTGCTTTTGTCCTGAAATATCACAGCACATGAGATATCATGTATTTGACAACAGTTGACCAAGCAGTTCAAGAGAGTGGAGGATCGAACAAATTAGCCTCTTCATGTTTATGTGGAGAGAAAACACCTTTGAATATCTGCATATTAACTATGTTATTTGTTTTCTTTACATTTTTTTGGTTGCCCGAAGTGGATTTTTTTTATCATCCACGTGAATGGACAGAAATAACATATGAAGATTCAGAAAGATTTGGCAATATGAGCATATAAATCTCATATTCCTCAAGATAGTTTCTGGGCAGAAGTTTATAAATCTCATTTTCCTCAAGATAGTTTCTGGGCAGAAGTTTATAAATGAGTGTTATTTGAATCACCTCTCTGTGGTCTAATCGATGACCAAGGCAGTTCTTTATATAGATCGAGTGAAGCATAAATATTTCATGAGTGGCATTGATGCATTGTTAGCAAAAGAGTGCGGATCAATTGTTGCATGGTATCCATTTTTGAAATAAACAATGTTTGAATCCCTTCATCACCTGTCATAAATTCTAATTGGTCTCCTTTTTGTTTCACATTGAAAGTTTGTATCTAACAGATGTCAAATTGAGCTCCATCAGTTGGCTGTCCTTGTTGCTTGTGTCATTGTTCTACTATGTTTATATGTCCTAGAGATCATGAAAATTGAGAGATTTACCTTGATTCAAGACCATTAATGAAGCCATGTAGACCTAGGCAAATGATCCTTTGATCACCAAAGAGTTTTGTTAACAGGTAAGTTGGGTTTGGATACAAGGCCTCCTGGCTGGGAATATCCTTGCCATACCAGTAAGTGACGGGTCTGAACCATGTATTTGTGCTCTTTTATATATAGTGACAGCTCTATAGTAAATTTCCTTTGTAAACAGAAAATCCTTTGTTGATGCAAAAATTACATTTTGACAAATGCCTTTGTAAACAGAAAAAGACATTTGATTTTTTTTAGACTTCCTCTAAGGTTCACCAGTTTGGTGGCACAACCTCAGTAGTCGCTATGTGAATCTTCTAAACCTTTTCAAAGAATGATTTACCTTACACTATCACCTGGTAGTAGATTATCAGTAATTTGGACGCAATACAATAGAGTGGATCATGTGGTTTGGCTTATTTGGCTTCATATTGATGCATAAGTCTTTCCCATTTCTCTGTGGATTCTCAACTAAGACATCCAACTCTATTCATAAATAAGATTCATTTCACTTTTCAAAAGTAGTTTTGCACTCAAAGCCTCTATGTGATGTTTACAGTTGAAAGCCCAACATTTTATGATTAGTGAATGTATGGAAAATGAAATCAACATATTGTGAACTGAATTTCATCATCACTTTTTAAGTGCTCTATAATGTGAAGTTGCCCTTCAGTGGTGATCAGTAATGATGCCTTATCTTCATTTCTCTCTTTTTTTTGAAGGATATCTTCATTTCTCTTCAAAGAAATGTTATGGCTTGCTCTTCATACACATGAATTGCAAAAATATATATATTAATGTCCTCATTTCCTATTCTTGTTCTTATTATTAATCTTATTCTTAATGTTCTTGTTGTTTATATCCTTTCAGGACAATGTCCACCAAAGCAGGCGGCGGTGATGGGAGAGAGCAGATAAACGAGCAGGCGGTCGTGAACATGTACGGCACGATGCGCACTGAGCTCAACCAGATCTACTCAAAGATCACGGAGCTGGAGATGGAAGTCAGCGAGCACTCCCTTGTGATCGGCGCGATACAGCCGCTCGATCCGTCAAGGCGGTGCTATCGCATGATCGGTGGAGTCCTCGTGGAGAGGACCATCAGGGAGGTCCTACCGGCGGTCCAGCGAAACAAGGCTGGCCTCGAGGAGGTTGTATTGAGACTCAATGAGGCTCTGGAGAAGAAGAAGAAAGACATCACAGAGTTTGAGTTGAAGTACAAGATAAGGATAAGGAAGCCGGATGGTGACGTGAAGGACGACGGTGGTCGGAAGGAATGGTCGGCTCAGGGAGTTCTCGTGGGTCCTGCCAGCGACTAAAGTTTGCAATATAAATCTCCCCTTCGGATTGTGAAAATTTGTCTTGGAACTGTTGAGAACCTGATATCTGCTTGTGACTGGCTTTGGTTCTCAGTCTTTGGTCTGTGAAGCTTTTCTGATCAGTTGTGCCATTGAAAAGAGCATAATCTTTTAGGAACTACCTGCAATGGGACATGCATTGTGAGCCCTGTTGTTGTGATTTATCAGTGAATATGAACATTGTAATTTTTACTATTGTCATGGCATAGAGCAAGCTTTTTCTCTGGGGTGTCGCTTTTATAGCCCTGTTTGGATCGTGTCATTCTATGATGAATTTTCATTTCATATGAGATTTTCAGGAAAGTGTGAAAAATCCGGTGTTTGATTAGTGATAATCTTGATGGTAATGGTAAATCATACTTGAATTAATCAAGGAATGCGAAAAAAATAGAATGAAATTAATTTTCTACCATTTTTTATGGTAATTTTAAATTCTAATAGGAATCTTAAATTAAATGATCATTTTACTTTTTATAAATTAATTAAATTATTATTTATATCCCTAAATAGTCTCTTCTCTTTTTTAACCCACTGCCTAAGTTTATATGGTTATTTTGATTTTGTAACTAAGAAACTATGTTATAATTGGTATATATGATTTTATCGTAACTAATATTATAAATAACATATTGAACATGCAATAGTCGATTATTATAAATAATGTATACTCTATGTTTGTGATTTAACATTGTACATATCATTTTTGTTGACGATTGACTATTGAATGTGTAATAGTGGGTTATTATAAACAATGCATAACTAATATGCTTGTGATATAGCACCGTATGTTCATTAAATATTTACAAAAAAATACTCCTTTTTTTATAATTGTGATATGGGTAAAGAAATAAATTTTACAAATATATTTCTTAAAAGTAATAATATTTCAGACATTTAATTCAAATCCCTTTTCATTTTTCATATGTGAACCAAACACTTAAAAATAAGTTTTTAGAGAAATCTACTAGTGAACCAACGTATGATGAAATAATGATTCTTGACAAAATGATTCTTGATAAAGTAATTGAAAAAAAAAACAACACAAACCAAATAGGGCTTATATGTAGTCTTGCGAGCAATCTCATTTCTAATACAAGGAGTATGTTATTTTTTTATTATATTTTTGAGAATAATATTAATGACAATCTCCTTTGTATGTGAAGTATTCACATGTTTTAATTTTTTCTAAATGTACATGTCCTATGTAATGAATCATCTATTGGTATATGATATACTGCAAGCAAGAACCATATGTAACATACTAACATCACTTTTTTATTCCAGGTGAGAATGTTTTGGAACAATAACTAAAACACCTGGGACTGCACATTATCATGGTGATAACCCCATGATGGTATTTTTTCAGCATATATTATAATTGTAAAGGTATACTTTAACTTTTATATTGTTAAATCTGTATTTAAATTTTATTATGTATTGACACAATTGTTTTCTTTATATCGAATCTGTATTTAGTCTTCAACTGATTTCCTCATCAGAAAATGAGTCCCTTTGAAGACAGAATTGATTTTTATTTATATCGGATATAATGGATGAAAGGATCTAAAATGGATTGTTAACTATGCCTAACCTCAAATATATAGTTGGAAGATCTCCTCTATCTAAATAGGAGATCTTCCAATTGAGAAGATCAAATAACAGTGTGGATGTGTTGATTCTCTACCCTAACCAAACTGGTCCGATTCTGATCTGGGATGATTCTATTTGCCCTAATTGCCTGAGGCGTTAGAACACCAACTAAATTGTGTTTTCATTATTCATTTTTTATTTTTCCAAATTGTTACATAAGGTTACAGTGATTTGGTATTCTCCAACATCTCATTACCAGGAAAAACATTTGCTTGGTTAAGAGTACTCAAATAAAATGAAATGCCATATTTTTAACCATCATGAATAATTTATAAAGAAAATCTCAACAAAAAAAAACACAAACACACACACAGTTATCATGACCATAAAATGAGAATAATGTGGGTACAGTTTAGATTTATGCAATGGGAAGCGTTTTATTTTGGTGTTTGTTAGTGGGGGAGGGTTTGGGTAGCGGGTTCAATAATTTTCAACTTAATATTAGATAACGATTTTTTTATTTTTTATTTTTTTTATAATTTGGGTTATTGGGTTTAATAACTTCATTAATAGGAATAACAACTTCTTTTCCCTTTTCTACCCTTTCTTGTGAAATCGTCCATGTATCAGAATCAATCCGAACGGACTAATCTATCTATATTACTAATCGAAAGTGTTTTCAACTTCGTAATACTTTCATTTTCGAATTTACTCTTAAATTTTGTATGATTATTCTCTTTTAGATTAAAGGTAAGAATGAAAAAAATATCAATAAATTTAAAGGATAATATTATATATTTATCAAATCTATTTTATTGAATTTCACAAATCTTTAATTTTAAAAATAAATTTGTATAAATACATGGTTTTAAATATAATATATAATGCTCCAAATATCATATTTTACATATAATATTACAAAATAATATTCTTTTATCATGTCAAATTGGTTATATCTATTGGTTGGTTATGTTGGATCGGATTTAATAGTTACAATATTAATAAATCTATATAAAGAGGTTCTCTCAACTTATCAATTTTTTTGGCTTATGTATTGACAGGTTTTTAAAAAATAGAGGTGATTTTTTAAGATATATTATTTTTAGTTTGAACTCACATCGTGCGTGGGGAAAGACTAATAATCAAACTAATCAAAACTTTAAACCCCCGTTTAAATACTGAATAAGTCATAACATAATATGTAATAAAGCACAATAAATAATTTTTGGTGTTTTTCTTTGTTTTTATTTTTGTCCCCTTCCCACAACCGTGGGGCTCAATATTAGTGGAGGTTGGGCATAGTCCCTCCCTTTATAATGCTTGAACAGTTTAGCCTTTTCATCATGGGAGCGGATATTCCCACCACCCTAGTTATGTTAAACACCACCCTTTATTTACAATACTGTCATCTGTGCATAACTTTCAAAAATGCATTAAGGGTGGTACCCTCCCCACCACCCCCAAGTAATTGGTTAGGTCAATCCCACCACCCCAAATAATTGACATAAGTTAGATACATGATATGTCTACATAATTATATTTATTAGACCATGGCCCTATCGACAAAAACAGAAAAAAAACCCATAAGTTTTGTAATGAGTTAGACATGTAGGGTGTCTACATAATTATATTTCTTAGACAATTCCTATGTCGATGGACACAAAAAAATCTCGTAGGTTCTGGAATGCGTTAGACATATGAGATGTCTACATAATTATAATTCCTAGACAATGACCATGTCGATGAAAACAGAAAAAAAATCCGTAAGTTCTGTAATAACTTAGACACATAAGGTGTCTACATAATTATATTTCTCAGACAATTCCTATGTTGATGGATACAGAAAAAAATCTCGTAGTTTTTAGAATGCGTTCGACAAATGAGATGTCTACATAATTATATTTCCTAGATAATAACTCTGCCGGTGGAAACAGGAAAAAAAACCTGTAGGTTTTTTAATGAGTTAGACACATGTAGTGTCTACATAATTATATTTTCTAGACAATAGCTATGTCGATGGAAACAGAAGAAACCCTTTAGGTTCTAGAATGAGTTATAGTTGTGTATTTAACTACACCATTGTCAATGGTTGTAGTAACTGGAGACAATTACTATTGAATACATAAATGTATGAAAGTTTTAAGGTTTTTTCTGAAAGGTTAGACACATCGTGTGTCGAGTATATGTGTATTGTTAAACAATTTATAAAACACATTTTCATTAAATTAACATATTCACCCCTAAAATATTATGAGGTTCTACCAAACACAATCAAATCATAATACAATCATGTGTTGAAACCTAAACAGCTTCATTTAAACTTCCATTTTGATACACATAATACAAGTTAAAACCATAAAACATATAAAAGATGATTCAACACCAATTGTTTGTGGGCACTGAAATCTATAACACAAAAAATTGAAAAGTTTATTCTAACATGGACCAATTAATTCATCCATGTCGATTGTGCATTTGCTTTGACATGCATCGCACAGATATTGGGTCATGAAGTGTTGTTCCATCTTGTAAATAATGTATTTTGTGTGAACTACTCTCTGCGTAGCCTTGATAGTTATCCCATGTCTTGAACTGCGGTTCATCATTTGAAACCATGCCATGTACTCTGAAACCACCTCCCAAGGTATACGTATTGGCTCGCCATGCTAACAATAGTCTTCTTTAAGGGAAAAAAAGAGATTCATCAATGCCACCAACATACAAACAATGAAAATTTGACTAATACATAGTATTTAATTCAATGAGTTACTAAAAGGCATTCACAACGCTAACTTTCAATCCTAAACCATTCAAATTCATTCAATACACTTCATTTCTCTTAAAAATACCCTAACTTTCTCTAAATTATCTTTACTAGATTGATTGGAGCATGAATAAATTAGTTTTACATTATTGTTTAAATGTAGTTCTCAACAATATGTATTGAACTATTTTACAATTTTATATCGATGTCAATATACTAATTCATCTTATGAGTTTGTTCAACATGCCAACAAAAATCTTCTCTAAGGGAAATTTTTTTCCAACCAATGCCACCAACATACAAATTAATGAAAATTAAACCAAAATGCATACAAATCCCCAACTTTGACTAATGTATTGAAATTCATCCAACACACTTCATTATGAAAAAAAAAAACAAAAAACAAAATAAAATAAACCTAGTTTTATATGTCAAAAAACCCAAGCTCTCTTTCAAAGCCCTGACTTTCCCAATCAAAACCCTCACTTATCTACAAGAAGAACAATAATACTCATTAGATCACAATTAACAATTGATTAAAAAGATATTTTCAAAAAATAGATATATTAATTTATTTCAAGAGAGATGGGTTCATGGCCTCAAGAGTGACAAGAGGAGCTCACGGGGGTGGGGGGAACGACTTCTTGATGGCTTGTCGTCGGTGTCCTCATGGCGGGAGAGAATGGGAGAGGTGAATGAGAGAAGTAGTAGAGAGAAGAGAGAGAATATGTTATGATGTGTGAAGGGTGGTGAGGTTGGTGTATGTGAGAAGGGGGTTTTATAAAATGGTGGACTTAGTGTTTAATAAAATGAGAGGTGGTGGACTTATGAAGGTGGTGCCCCCAATAAAAAAGGAGGTGGGTGTATCCCTGCTCTTTCAACATTTTTAAACTAAAAAATCTAATAATTAAAAAACTAACAAAATGATGATTTTCAAAAGCTGAATTTAGAACTGAATCAAGATTTTAAGAATACCAGTATTTTAACCTCATAAGGAATGCAAAAAAAAAAAAAAAAAAATAGATAAAAAAAAAAAAGGAAAAATGAATAAGTCAAACAAAATGAAATAAAATAAAAATGAAAAATAACATTCGTTATAACAAACAAAACTAACAGATAAAAAATTGAATAAATTTTTAAAAATAAAATAATTCAATTAAAAATCTCAATAAAATAGGTATTAGAAAACAAAACAATAAAAATGAAGATAAAGAAAACAATAGCAAAACAAAATCTCAAAAAATATTAACAAACAATCGAAAAACAAAAACTCAGAAAAGTATTAACAAATAAATGTTTATTCAAATTTAGGACTTCCTCTCTCCATTTGTTCGACCACACCCTTTGGATCGGCAAGGTATGTAATTTTTTTTTTTAAATTTCATAGAGTTTTTTCAATCTATATATGTATTTTTTAATTCAAGCAATTTTATCTTTTAATAATTCTTAATCACTGAACAAAAGATTGTGTGTGTGTAATATGAATTTTGTTCAACATTACACTCTAGCTTGTTTATATAGACATAAGTTATTCCGGATATATAATTTCAATATATATAAAGAGTAAACCTCTTCCTCTTTTTTTTTTTTTTTTTGTTATTCTCAATGAAAAGTTTTTGTTGTTTGATTGACCATAAATAAATTATGGATAAGATGTAAATAAAAATTTATAAAAGATGAATAAATGATTTTGACATGTGAGCCTCTTTATTTATAAGTTGTTGTGATATGTGATTTAACATGTGAGTCACCTTATATCGGTGGAATATATTAGGCAAAATAAGATTTGAAATGTCAATACCAGTTTATTCTCAGTTATTTTGGTATGGCTATGCGCACATATTTCAATTCTTACAATCAAACTAGTTTTAATTTTGAACTCATTTCTACTTATTTAATCCAATTTTCCCTTATTCCTCTACCCATACATGACGTGAAGGGCTGTAACTTGGGTTGGGTTGAACCCGAACCTGACATATTAAACTCGATTTTTATATGAGTTGGATTGTAAAAATCAAATTGGGGTTGAGTAAAAAAATTAGATTGGATTCAGATTGACATCACTCACAACCCAATCCAATTAAAACCCCTAAACATAATAAATTCTGATCATCATGACCGTTCAATCTCAAGCTATTTAACATGACCTTCCAAAAATTTAAAAAAAACCAACCCAATAAGTTACAACTTACCACATACACAACCCTAGCCGTCAGTCCGTCTCTCCGTCTCCTCCTCAGCCCGTCCCTCCCTCCCTCCCTCCCTCCCTCCCTTAAGTCTCTCTATTTTCGTCTTCGGCAGCTCGGCTTCGATCCTTCGGAAGGCATCAGAGAGGCCATCGTGGAGAGTGGAACAAGGTCTTCTTCCTTTTTTCTTTTTTACGTACATGAATGAGTGGGTAGTTGGGGAAAGGGGATTCTTTTGATTTCTGACATGAAATTTAAAGTATAACTAGGTTTCTATACTGATTTTGATATGTTTTACGTTTGTTTCATTGCTTTGATTATGACTCTTTTGGCTGCTTTGCTAGAAAATCGGGTTGATTTATTTAATTACGGGTTGGGTCCGGGTTAGAGCAATCTGGGTTGGAAATCGGGTTAGGGTCGAGTAGTTTGTATTTCGGGTGTACTTGCATTATGTGTTAATACTTTTTTTTTATTACTTATGCGTGATCATCAGTATGTTCATCCTTTGATTTGTGTTGCTTATACACTAAAAACAATCTATCCTCATCTGAATTAAAGGATTATAAGTGTTGAATTTACACTAATATAAGTTTATCCCTCTTGACTTGATTTTTTTTTCTTTTCATATTCATTCATTTGGCTGTATTCTACCTCCCTCTCTCTTGTTAACCAGTTCCTTGTGTTCTTCATATGATGACTTGTTTGATTGTTAACAATGATAGGTGATAAAAGGTGGATGCATTAAGGTGATAAAAGGTGGATGTATTAAAGTGTGGGGGATGACATCTGAGCATGAGACCTCCTTTGCTTAAGATGTATGTGTGATGTCCTACGCGGGGCTTTGTTTGTAATTGCTTTGGGTTTTCACCCTCCTATTAATACGAGTGCGGAAACCTACCATCTTATCAAAATAAATAAATTAAAGTGAGTTTTGATTAAGTTTCCTAGAAGTTGAAACCATGGAGGAGGATACCAAGCGAAAAAAAATCATGGAGGAGGATCGAATCACTGCTCTTCCTGATGACATCCTTCACTCAATCCTGTCACTTGTACCAATACGAGATGCTGCCAGGATTGCTGTTTTGTCAAGGAGATGGAGATATCTTGCAAAATCTCTTTCTAACCTCCACTTTGAATCTGACAACATATTAGGAGATCGTTTCCCTTTGGAATATTTTCATGAACTAGACAATGTGAACGAGCGAAGAGCATTTTCTTTGGAGCGAAAGCTCGAATTCGTGAAAGCTGTTGATCAATTTTTAGAGTCTCGTCCTTGTAGTATCAAGATGAAGTCATTGAGGATATGTATGAGCTTGGAAACCACATATACATCTTTTCTTGATAAATGGATTGCACATGCATTTTCATCAGGGATTGAAGAACTTCATCTCCAACTATGTGAATGGGAATATGGCTTGAGTGATGTAGAGGTGGAACGCTATAGTTTTCCCTTTCACATGTTAACTCATCGAGAAGCGTCCCTAAAATGTTTGACATTAGAATATGTCATGGTGAGATGTCCTCCTAATTTTCATGGTTTCAAGTCTCTTACTACACTCAGCTTTATTGATGTGAAGGTGTCACTTGATGACCTAGGAGAAATATTATCTACTTGTTCTATCTTGGAACGACTAAGTTTGGTAAGTTGTTCTTTGGTTAGTTTGGAAATCCCCTGTTCTTGTTCTCGGCTCAAACACCTCAAGATAATAAATTGTGATGGGTTGAAGAATGTGTCCATTAATGCTCCAAATATTACCACCTTCGTGTACACGGGGAGTATGAGAAATATCTCTTTTGGTGAAAGTCTGCAACTGAAGCACATTGAGTACAACTATAAGGAAGATATGCTCGACGGTATTGAATGCGTATTTGGAAGACTTCCGCATATTGTTGTTCACCTGGAGTCTCTTAAGTTATACTTTTGCTCTTATAAAAAATACATTGAGGTAAGGGTGAACAATTGAGTTTTAATATATCTGTGTTTTATTCAGTTCAATGAGTGTTGCCTTTTCAATTAATGCTTTATATCTAGCTGAAGGATGATGCATGTCTTCTTTTATTACAGACAAAGTCTTTTCCAGAATACTTTCCTCAATTTGCTAAGCTCAAGCAATTACAGATGAAATGTTTTCTCTATTCATACTGCGATCTCCTTTGGAGGATTCCCTTTTTAAGGGCTTGTCCTTTCTTAGAGGAACTCCGACTTAAAGTAAGTAATAAATGACTTTGAAATCTTTAAATGTTGCAGTATATATATCTTCATGATCACAAATGATGATGTGAATCCAAATGCTTATTTTTTTCATCAATTCTCAATTCTATCAAAAGCACACAATTTTCTTTTGTTAGGAAAATGATATGTCCAGCCCCTTTTTTTCTGTTGTGTCATAAAGAAGTATCTATATATTGCGCTATCATAATTCATGAGGCTGCAAAATGGACTGAGAGTGTAGGAACGCACCCTTTTGTTATAGTTTTTATCCAAACGGGCTTCAATCTAATATAAACTTCTTTGTGATGATGATTGTAGATTGTCTATTGCCGTGCTTTTCGTCATTCACATTACAGGGAAGAGGTGATGGAGCTTGTACCAAGGTGCCCTCTTGAGTTGTTGAAAAGAGTGAAGATCAATGGATTTAGTGGGTTTTGGCATGAGATTGCCTTTGCATCGCTTCTATTGAAGAATGCAGTGAATCTAGAAACCATGATCATCGACTGCCACCATAAGTGTTATGGAGAAGATGAAAAACAAAAACATATGAATATGGCAAAACCATAAATCTTTGTCGTCGGAGGATTGATAGGTTCCTTTCTAAAATAGTGCCTGAAGGTGCTAAATTGGTGGTACTGTAAAGATGTTGCTTATTTAGTTTGTTTTTTTCTTTACTGGAACAACATGATTTTGTGGTATCTTACTGTACAATAATGCTTGTGCTTTTGGAGCAGGGGCATTTGGTGATTCAGGATTAGTTTTTTTGGGTGTTATTGGTTCCTCTGGAACACTGTTTTGAAATGCGCCTTATGCGGCCGCTTGTGCGTTCGGTCAGTGGACCGAAGCGCATCAGACAAAAAGGTGCTATATGCGGACAGAAACCACATAAGCGGGCCGCACAAAAATATGCGCCCGCTTAAGCGGGCGCATGGACTTGTTTTTTTAAATTTTTTTTTTTTGGACAAAGATGGCTCTTCCTTTGTCCTTCTTCCTCCAACTTCATGAATAGCTGCGCTTCATCTTCCTCAACCGAACAAGTTTTCTCCTTTGTCTTCATCATGGCTGCTTCTTTCATCATATGGCTGCTTCTTTCTTCCTCATATCTTCTTTCACTGATTAGTTCTTCTTCATATTATCTTTGTAAACGGTTGCTTCTTCATCTTCATCGACTGAAGTGATCGATGATCTGTGTCTTCATCGACAATCACTCACTCTCTCTGCTCTTTCCCTTTCTCACGACATCACCTCTTTGTTGCTCTCGTCTTTGCTTTCTTTCTTATTTTTATTCACTTGAGAGGGTGATTTTTTAAATATTTTTATTTGTTTCATTTATTTGGGGTACTTGTAGAGTCATGTAAATTGACCAGCACAAGCAAACAAAGGAGGAGTTTATCTTTAATTTTTTCAAGACACTTATGTACCATCATTTATTGGCTTTTTAAGAAGACTCATGTGTACCTAATTACATTGCATTTAATGTGAAAATCTAGATCACATAGGAGTTTAATCCTAGTAAGCTAGTAATAGTGTGTGAATGTATTATCTCATGTTTAAGAATAATTACTGTAAACTAATATTTTATTAATAAAAATTTACAGAACCGTATATACTCCCACATACCGCATAACTCTGTGCGGCACCACAGCCGCATTATCCCGCCTTTTGAACACTGCTCTGGAATAATTTTTGTAGATTCCTCAACTATTCTCTTATTTTTATTTTATCTTGCCTTTATTTGATAAGCTTCTTGTGTAACTTCACTTGTTGTCTACATCGATTTTTTTTTAATAAAAATTATGCACTAACTCATTGAAGTATGTGTTGTTATATGAAATGAAGTATATATTAAGATATATTAGTGTATTTCTTTTGTATTAAAAAAATCATTTTTTTTACTGTCATATACCATTGATTATATTGAGGTAAGGGTGCATATACTCTGTGCGGCACCACAGCCGAATACTTTTCTCACGTAAATCTCCTCTGGATGATCTTTTGAGGGTTTGTCTTTTCTTAAGAGGAACTCAAATTTAAAATAAGTAATAAATGACTTAACATCTTGAATTTTTTTTATTTTTTTTGGATTTTTGGTGGTTGATTTTACACAAGTCGGAAGACCATCTCCGTTTATTTCTTTGATCCTATAAAAAAACATTTAATTGTTATAATATAAAATAATTTTTGTATGATTTTTCATTTATTCTTATTCTTATCAAAAGCACACCATTATATATATGGTGATTAGGGCTGGTAAAAGTCGAGAGCTCGGGCTCGGCTCGGTAGCTCGTTTAGGCTCTTATTAGATAAACGAGCCGAGCTTGAACAAATTTTAAATGTTTGAAAACGAGCATCCGAGCTGAGTCCGAGCCGAGCGAGCTTTAGCGAGCTGTACCAGCCCACGAACCCATTTAGCCCAGCCCAACTACCCGTTAGCCCATCGACACCACTTCTGCAATGAAACCCTACCCGACTCTCTCTCTCTACTCTCACTTCATCTGCAATGAAACCCTAGCTGTCTCTCAGGCTCGGCGACACCGTCTCCCTCTCTCGGCATCTCTCTCTCTCGGAAGCCTCTCTATTTAAATACCCTTTTTAATCGAAAAAACCTTCTTCGCTGTCTCTCATTGATCACACTATTGTTAGAGCGCGAAGAGGAGATTCGCTGGATTAGAAGGCGACAGTTTCATCTCTCTTGCACCCATTTCAGTATGACTTCTCTGCTTTCTTGTTTTTATTATGTGATCGATTTTTCGAGTTTCTTCGGTTCCCTCTCTGATCTCTCTAATCTCCTCTCTCTCTCTCTCTCTCTCTCTCTCTCTGTGGTATTTGTATATTTTAAGTGGGTCTGATTATTTTTATATTACTTGGGTTTGTCTCAATCTTTCATGTTATTCAGTGAAAAAACTTGGTGTGGATTTTGGTTTTTTTTTTTAAATGAATCTCCATGTTGGTGTGTTTGTTTTGGCTTGCTGTGGTCGAGAAAAATGGGCGAAGTTGTAACAATAATGGGAAGGATTAAAATGTGGTTTTTTTAAGGTAGAAACAGAGGGTGGGTATGTTTGTTTTGGGTGAAATCTTGAGTTTGGATCATTTAATTTCAATTGCAATATTATCTTCTGTTTTTGAATCTAGTTTATTTTCTTTAGTGGATTCCTTTGTTGATTTAGGGTTTTTTGTAGTTGGTTGTTAAAGCAGATTTTTGACTTTTTTTTATTCATACTGTAGAACTGAAATTTCTCCTTAGATTCGTCCTCCTTGGAATGTTTGTGGTGTTCATGATTAAGGAGAATTCATTCTACTTGTACTTTTGTATAAAGATTTAATTTTTTGCTTATGTTTTTTATGATTGTCACCTTTGTACATCAAACATGTTTATGGTATTGAGGTAAGTTTTTCAGGTGAACAGGCATTCGCAGGGCTATTGTTTGCCTGAGGAAAAGTTTTTCATTTTGGTGTCCACATTGGTTTGTGCTTTAATCATTTGAAGGATGAAGTTATTCAAAGGATTGGTATGGATGCTTTTTTATGTATGAAGGATGAATGCTTTGTTTTTCATATATGTGAGGTGAGGTTCATATCATATTGATGCAGATGAAATAAGGGTGTGCAGATTTCTAATTGCTATTTTTTGACAATGTTATCTGACATGTTGGCATGTTGCCACAGGTGGACCAACTTGTTTTTGAGGAGCTGGTGCGCCAGAGATTTCCCAAATTAGGTTTGTATCTTATTTATTTGAAGGTTAGATTGGGTGCACATCTTGTTATCGAAATGAAGTCATATCTCTACTTCACTCTCCAATGATGATTTCCAAATCTTCTAATGGCAATGGATAGCCATAATAGCCAGGCGATATCTTTAAGTCTGATAAGATCACCATATTTTTGTTTTTCATAAATGTGGAGGAGTCTCCAAAGGCTTCAGTTTTCCATTGTTTGGTAATATTTGTTCGAATGGGTTTCCAACATTTTAACTGAGTGATATTTAGGCACTTCTGAATTCTTGATGAAACAGTTTTTCAGAAATCCTGGAGTTGATGTTCTTGAAATAGATGATGAAATGATCTAAGTTTCAACCTCTTTTCATTTCATTGTGTGTGTACATATATGTATGTATATACATATACATATATATGTCTGTGTGTGTATGTAACAAATACAAACAAAATTGTATCATTATTTCTATTGTGTAATTATTTTATTTTCTACTCTTGGATTTCCTTGTGGCATAAAAATTTAATTATTGAGTTCTTCTGTTTGCTTTTACATATGAATAAATTGTTATATCATTTGGGTGCAGTTAATCATCTGGACTACTGGGACAGGTGGCATAGGTTACTGGACCTTGGTTCCTGTCTATTTTCGTGAATATGCTTCCATGGGAAAGTGGTCAGGTTTTATTTGATGTTGTAGCATATAAACAATTGCATCTCAAATTGCATTTGGGCCAATAAGATAGCTTGGGGGCATCTTTTACTAATACTAAGATAGCTCCAAATTCTTCTTCTTCTAAAAAGACACATTTTGGCCGAATGATCAATTTATCAATCAATAATTTCTTCTTTTTAGACCACTTTACAAGTGTTTGATGATCATTTTGTAAATGTGTGTTGTTTCTGATAAACTTTAAAAATGCAGTTCTGCGGGTGTGGGAAATGTTAAATTATGAAAGACTGTTTGATTAATATGTTTGGTGTTTAAATATATTGTTTATTTTTTGTTTATTTTGAATATGCTGTTTATTAGTGTGGAATTTTGAACATCTACAAATGGTTTTGATTTGTGAAAATTAACTTTTAAAATGCTTAAAAAAAAATAATTTTAGCTTCTAATGAGCCCTGAGCTTTGGCTCGAGCTCGATTCGGCTCGTTTAACAAACGAGCTGAGCCGAGCTTTGAACGAGCCCAACGAGCCGAGCCTGAACACAAATTTAAGCTCGTAAACGAGCCGAGCCGAGCCTACAAATAAACGAGCCGAGCCTGAGCAGGTCGAAGCTCGGCTCGTTCAGCTCGTTTACCAGCCCTAATGGTGATGATAGTTTTAAGGGATGACACATCATTCAAGAAACTAAATAAGTTATCGAAATAATATGTCCAACCCCTTTTGCAGCCTAAACCACAATGGCTCAATCTACATCGTTTTTTGTTTTTCATTTTAAACAAATTGGAATGAATGTTATTATATGAAATGAAGTATATATAAATAAATAATAATGTATTTCTTTTAGCTTTGAGAAAGATATGTTTGTGTCATGTAGTAGTATGATAGAACCCATACACCATGGACTTGTTTGGCAAGGGGTTAAAGTTATAAGGATAAATTATTCTAATTTTAGAGGACGATAAAAAATTCATCATTATTATCCTTATTCAAATTTATCAAAATTGAGACAAAAATTCAGGATAAATGTTAATCCAGCATTTAGGTGGAACAAAAAATCATCATTTTCATTTAAAAATCATGACAATTGTCCGCATTTTATTCGAATTATTTTTTATACAAAACAAGATAAGTTGCCATCTCCTCTCAATTATCTCTACAATTACCCTTTATCCCATCACTTATTCCCTTGTCAAACCAACCTTATAACAATGCGGTATATACTATATATTAAACAGACTGTAAAATTGATCAAGTGTATCGACGCTCCCTTTGTTATTGTTTTTATTTTATCTTTAATCTAATTTAAACCTCTTTCTGATGATAATTGTAGATCGTCTCTTCAATTGTAGATTGTCTCTTCAATTCACCATACTTGTTATGGACAAGATGGAAAAACAAAAACATATGAATATGGCGGAGGAGGATTCGTATGTTCCTTTCTAAGATAGTGCCTGCAGGTGCTAAATTGGTTTTTGACTGGAACATCATGATTTTGTGCTAGTTTACCATTTACAATTTTATTTGACCCCTCAGCGCAACGTGTTCTGAGGGGTCAAACTTTATGTGGAGAACATCTGAGAGTTTGACGGTGCATTTTATTCAGGATTGGGGGAAGCTGAGCGCGGGCATTAGATTTGTGCTTTTGGAGCATGGGCGTTTAATGATTCGGGAGTAGTTTTTTTTCTAGTGTTATTGATCCCTTTAGAATGATTTTTGTAGATGTCTCATCTACGAAGATCATTCTCTTGTTTTTCTATGTTAGTATCTTGCTTTGATTTGTGATTGAGCTTGCTTCTTTTCTTAATAGAAATGGGAAGGCCTACCATTTTCATAAAAAAAAAAAATATATATTTTTCTTGCTCCACCCTCAATTTTTGATGCACTATGCATTCTGAGTTATCTTTGAGAAGCATTTGTTATAATCGATGCATTTTTTTATTATGAATTTATCCTAAGTGAAATGTGTAATGCAACTATTTTTATTAATATTTATATTTAAACATTTATTTTATTTACACCGATGATGAAAATTGATGTAAATAATAATCTATCTTTCAAGTATACTTATTAAACTGCGTCAAAAAATGTATAATAATATTTTATTTCTTGAAGAAACGACGATGTTGAAGAGTCATGTAGTTTTAATATTTGATCTGTGCAAATTTTGTTAGGTAAGTTTTGTATGTACTCTCTCTCTCTCTCAGTTTTGCGGAGAACTGGAAAGAATAGTGATTGGAGAGTTTGGTTTTCTCCAAAATTTCACCACCCAACATCCAATAAGAAACATTGGCTTAATAAAAGTAATCAAATCAATGAGAATGCTATATAAAATGACAATGAATATGGCAGATTTAGAGATCAGACTTCAGAGGGCAAAATAGCATGATCACAATCTCTCTCTCTAAAAAAAAGAACCAGAAAAGAAAAGATAGCATGACCAGAAAATGAGAATATTGTGGGTACAATTTTATAATGTGAGTACAGTTTATTCAAATGTCCACTTTTTTTTTTTTTTTGGGGGGGGGGGGGTGTTTAAGGGGAACTTGTTTTATGTATGTGTAATCTGAAATAATTCAGTCAAAATTAAAAACCAATGAGTGTACAAACTAAATATTAAATTATTTAAATACTTATACACAATTTGTTTGTGAGTTAAATGAGGTTGGAATTACCATGCATTCTTATTTATTTGAATTGATCATTGAATCAAATGAACTCATCAAAAGAGTAGTTTTGATCAAAGTGACAACTGATTGATAACCACTCCCATTAAGTCTCCCTTTCAGGAGCTATATATTGCTCTACCTACTATACTCACCATAAGCACCATGGTAAATATCTGGATTTATATGAGTTGTGAATTCAAATCTTGTATTCAAATATCATAACAATTAGGATAATATTCTAATCAGTCTTAATTTTAGTTATATTTCTCGCGCCAAATGCATAAATGTGAAAGCCACACATAATCAAAAGTTTAGGGTGACAAATTGTTGTAGTTAATAATCTGAGTTGAATATATTGGATCAAACTTATTGAGATCCAATAGAAAAATGGCAAAAATGTTATTCATAAAAATAGGTCTTCCATCATGCCTTGAAATCATTGTGGTGCCCGTCACATGACTTTGACGTCTATTATTTTTTAGTGGGTTGATAGTCTTTTTATGATTAGTCTAAATTTTTCAAATTTTGGATTATTACATATTTTTCATCTATCAAAACATTGGTTTAACAACCAAAATCTTAGGGAAGGTGGCAAGGAAGATGTTTCGTACACTTTATCATTTCTATGATCACTTCTAAATTTTTTACAGAAGATATGTAGTCATCTAATGAAATATTAACTTTGATAAAAAAAAAGAAATATATATTCAAATGGATTGCCTGCATACTTTCTTATATTTTCGTACACTTTCTTATATGTACACTCATTTAGCAAGTATGTACATCATTGAATATTTTATATAGTGTGTTAAAACTGTAGAAATGATTGCAAAAATGAGTTGGTGGGGTTGCAAATGATTAGAGTTGGGGGGAAGAAAAAAAATATAGAAGGTATGTTATACTTAGTCTTTTATATATAGTCGCAAATGCAATTCTATATATGTTAACTCTCTTCACTTATTGTATTGAGATATATAACTCGTTGAAAATTTTCACATTTTCTAGAAGCTAAATGATATCATTCATTTCATCAAAGTATACATTTTATGTTTTATAAAAATACATATCTTATTTGATGAGCTATATGATTAAATTAAAAAACAAAAACATTTGCAATCTACATTTTAGACTGTATAGTAAACTGAATGTAACATTTTTATTGAAGGATTTGGTTGGCTGAAAGTGGGTACAAGAGTGGAGTTCCTATATCTAGGAGGATGGGGGCCATGGGGGCAAAGGCATGTGGGGGTGCATTTGAAATGAACATGAAGGGACCCTACATGTTGGAGACATCTTAGTCTCTCCTACAAAAAATAAAAACTTTAATTCACAGACAATGGAGATTGGAGAGTGACTCCAAATACACCCATGTGAGGAAAATAAAAAGATGATAGACTGAGCAATTGTGGATGTGGAGATCAACACCATGATGAAATGTTGAGACCAACCTATAAATGAAAAGATGAGTAGATCAATTAAAATGGAGGCGATTTTTTTTCTTATATATAATGTAGAGGGGCAGTAGTTGATGGTTCATAGAATCTAGTGTCATGTCAAAACATCATTTTTTTTTATAATATAATTTTTTGAGTGTGTACATTATTTTATATAAAAAATATTTCATTAGTAATAATATATATTTTCAAAAAAATTAAGAAAAAATCTGTGAACTGTAAATGGATTGAACATATTATTTTTCAATTAAAAAATACTTTATGGCTCATGAAATTGAAGATGACTCGTCGCTGTGACCTGATATTCTCTAAGCTATCCATTGAAATCCTAATGTCCATGCCAAAACATCAATATTTTGCTCATTCATAGTAGAGTAAACTTTGCATGGTTATTACCCCAAAAAAAGTGTACTTTTTTTTTACCTAAACCAACATTATCATCAGAACATTTAAGCACAAACGTGTTAGGTTGGTCTGATCGAATCTAACCCAAAGTTGGAAGATGTTATCCAAAAACCCAATGTTGACAAATAAGATTGTGGACCAAGATCATGAGAAAAATAACACAAATAATCAAACTACAAAGATGAGAGATTTACATGATTTACCAAAGATTATCTATGTCTATGGAAAGGATTTTTTTCCTTTTTTACTTTCTGTATGAGATCTATTCTAATTACTTTCTCAATCTTATAATTGGGTGTACATTCGCTCAGAGATTTAACCCCTCAGAAGGAGTATGTATGTACACACACACACACACAAAAAAAAAGACAGATTACCATAGTGAGTCACATCTCACAGAAATTGAAGAATTATTATCACATGTAAAAGAAAATTGAATATACAATTCTCTGTCTCGCAGCTTTATTTTAGTATCCAGTAATCGAAATGTAAGATATTAATCTAATATCCAATCCAACTCTTTCCTTACACTTGAGTAGGTATCCATCAAATTGGTTGGAGTGTGTTTGGATTTAACTTTTAAAATGACTTATTTTAAACAATTCAAACTCCACGGTAACTACAAAAAAAGTCTCTTTCTATGAAAATAATAGAAATGAAAGAAAGGGGAATAGAATTTTGAGTTAAAAATATTTTTTTGAACTATTCAACTTTCATTTCACAAGTTATAATATAAAATTAAATATTTGAAATTATTACTCACCCTATCAGACTGGGTTGAACTTTAATAATCCAATCCCTTAACCCACATCAAACTCGAATTGAGTTCGATATACCCTGGGTTTGGATTCAATTTGAATCAGACTACTAAAGCCCTAAATTGAACACGTTCAAAGTTAAAAGATTGGATCAGGTTTATCCCCTCCAAGTTGCATCAGACATAAATTCCTCCCAAGTCCTAAACCCCCACCAAACAAAACGACAACGACGATGAAGATAAAGACAAAAAAACATGACACTGATGATGAACATGCAGAGATGGTTTTTTAAAGCGGGGGGACACCCAGGTAGAGTTCACATGGAGGGTACATGGTGGATCTCCTTTGTTTCTATTTGTGCATGTACTGAGCTTATCAGTTGTTTCCTTTGGATGTATTCCCTATTGTTTTTGCATTGTCTTTGCCTTTGTAACAGGGTAAATTGAATGCATCAATATATTGTTTCAAGCAGATCAAGAAGCATAAGTTTTTTTTTTGTGTTTGCTCATCAAGTGTATACTTAAAATGAATTGAATGCGTACATTTTTTTATGCATTTGTAACAAAATATATACCGACATAATAGATTTCATATATTCCGATAGATGATGTGCGCATGACGTTTGCATAAATGTTTTCAAATGGGTTTGGCGAGTTTAAAAAAGATGAAAGAACAACACCACGAGTGTCCCGACTTTCATAGCATTTAGTTGTACGTTTTGACCGATTTTGCATTTCAAAATCTAGTTTAAATCATATGTGAAACCCAGTCAAGCTGTTTTAAAATTTGTTTTGCAAAATCCAGTTTAATATGCTTTTCAAAAGCTGTATTTAAAACATGGGTAAAGTCAATCACAGCTTCCCAGTCATGCACATCAACTATTGTCTTAGTCTCATGACATTTAAGCGTGTAAGAAACCCAACCAGTTCAAATTTATACCTAAAGCAACCAATAATTGAAGCCAAGTCTTAAAACATCTAAAAAGCCACATCCAAAGCCAAAATCATAACTCCCAGTCCCAGGTATGAACAAGAACAGTCATGCATGTGGTCCTCACATAATTTAATTTTTTTTTAAAATCATTTAATTTCATATAACAAAACATGTGCTTTAATAGAAATATTATATTTTCTCCAATAGATTATATGAATTCACTTTATAGAAGAAATAAAAAAATTACATATTTCACTTAACTGTTTATGTATCTAATTACTCACATATGAGATTATACATGGGGTTACAAACAGGACCATGTACAATGGATCAATGAGTCATACGATATTCTTTAGAGGTATGTAGCACCGAGAGAAGGGAAAAAGGAGTGTATTGATACACTTAGGGTGCGTTTGGTTGCGCGATTGCGCTGCGATTGCGATTACAGAAAGCTGCGTTTGAAATCGTGCAACCAAACAGTTTTGTAATCGCAGTTTTAAACCCAGCGATTGTAGGCAAATAGTGCCCAAAAGCTGCGATTTCAAAAAGCTGAGAAAGTGAGCTTTCTGCAAAATCAGGTTTGCAATCGCAGATTCCTGCAGAATCAGTTTTGCAATCGCGCAACCAAACGCACCCTTAGTCATTTTCATAATCTCATTCGCAATCGTCACATCATTAACATAGCATATGAAAATTTTTAACACGTATGACATGCGCAAACAGTGGTGGTGGAACCATAAATACAAATAGACGTCAGTTGTTGGGTTTCCACTGTGCAGCAATAACTCCACGGAGTCAAATATATAATCTATGTAAATAATCAAAATATGTGTTAAATATAAAACAGAGACGAAAAGTTCTGAACATTACATTTTTCAAAAAAAAAAAAAAAAAAACTGTCAATTACCAATCAACCACAACCGGGTGGTTGTTTAACAAATAACAGATACTTTGGACATTAGTGTCCCCCCCCCCCCCCCCCCGTTATAAATAATGAAAATATTGGATACAGTTCTTTTAAAAAATGATAAAAGTAAATCTAATGAAACATATATATTTATATCATATCTATGTAAGTTTATTTTTTAACAAAGTATATGTCTTGACTAACAACGTAATATATAACTCATCAGGCAGTCAGTAACACTCTATAAATAAACACTTCATCAATCCAAACCACATAAGTTTTTTTTTTTTTTCCACCAAATCCAAAGTTCCAAATGAAGGAAATGGAGATAGAGTCAGTGAAGTGTGACTGCTGCAGTCTGAAGGAGGACTGCACCCAGGACTACATATCCCAGGTGAGGCTCAATTTTGAAGGGAAGTGGCTCTGCGGGCTGTGCGCGGAGGCGGTGCGTGACGAACTAAGCAAAGCATTGGACATAGAGGAGAGTCGCGGCGGCGGCGGCGGCGTCAGGGAAGCGATGAGAGCCCACACGACGTTCTGCCGGAGGTTTTTCCAGTCGAACCCGGCGGTGTGCGTGGCCGACGGGATGCGACAGATGCTCCGGAGGAGGTCCGGAGACTTTAATTCTGTTGTTGTTGGTGCTGGTGCTTCTTCGAAGGGGACTTCGAAGAAGCACCACTTGCCAATGGGATCACAAGTGGGGGATGAGTCTTCCTTGTCTTTCTAATTTTTTTATGGTTTGTTGTTGGTGCTTGTTAGAATAATTTCTCAACATTTAATTGTTTGTTATTTATATTAGTATTGTCTTTGATTTTAGTATGGAGAGAATTCTTTACCTCTCAATTATGGTTTTTTATTTTGTTAAATCTACTCTAATTAGAAGTAGTTTTAATCCAAGACTCGGTGAAGAGGAGGTATATCTGTCAACTATAGTCAATGGATGGTTATGAGTTTATGTCCGAGCATTTACTTAACAAAAAAAAAATTGTATTTAGTATTTTTTTTAAAACAAAATTATACTAGAAACTGTGATTCTCTTGATCCATGTTGTTTTTCTTGAACAATATGCTTTTCTCTTTTTTCTAAAACTACAAATTATGCTTCTCCTTAATGCTTTTATATTGTTAAATATAGTTTCTATATGTTTGTATGGCTTACAAATATCTTCTTGTTTTCTCAAAAAAAAATATGTTTTCAAAATGGGTGTTCTTTTTGTTCACAATTTATTTTTTTAACATATATATAGACTTGACTCCTGATTTCTGCCTTTACAACTGATAATAGTTTTTAAAATTAAAGAACAAATGGGAAGTGTTTCTTGGATTTTTTTTTATAAAAAAAAAACCATTAGAAGGTGAGGAGATGATGATCTTTTTCTCTAGTGTCTGCAATGTTTGCACCATTTTTTTTTTGTGATGATGATGATGATCTGGAGCTGTGAATCCCAGATCAATTCACCCCCAACAACTCTGCAATTGTCTTCTTGTCAAATAGGAGAAACTTGTCTCTCAACCAACTCAATCAAACTATGCGGCCTCATCATTGGTAGACTTACTCCACTGAGACCAATGATCATCACATGTTACCATATTAATATTAAATTAATTCAGTATACGACAACCACCACTTAGAATTTCATTTGGCATTTCAGATGCCATGGTAGAATGTAACTATGTGTGTGTTTAATCTGTAATTTTAGATTTATCATTTGGAATCGGATATATGGATCCGAATATTCAATATCGGTTTAACTATTTCGGATAATTATGGAAATCTGAATTTGGATGTTTGGATCGGATATGGATATTTGTTTTTGAATATCTGTCGAAAATATGGATAATTTTTTGGATATCCAGTTCGAATATGATTGCTAGTATATGATATCCGCTATGTTGACAGGTCTATATAGAGTGTTATTATTTACAACTTGTTTGGATAGTGATATAAACTATTCTGAAGTCTATACCTATTTCAGAAATTGTTGATTTTATTAATAAAATAGATGATTTTCTATTTGGTTGTGTTTTCAGTTATTCTCGTTGGTTGTTGTTTGGTTGTAAAATGTGTATAAGTGATTATAATATTGAATTAACATTTTTACCCTCACGTAGAAATCACTTCCATTCAATGTTCACCACCACCACCACCACCACCTCCGCCGCGAGTGCCTTCCATTCAATGGCGAGGTGATGTAGCTTGCACACCCTCCACCGTATCCTAGTCCCCACCACCTCAACCACCATTGACGCCACACCACCACTGCAACTGCACCGCCTCAACTACCATTGCTACCACCATGCATGCCCGCTACATCACCGTCGCCATGAAGCGGAAGGCCGCCGCCACCATGCATACCCGGTACGGCACCGTTGCCAACCTCTGCCATTCACACCGTCACCCTGTTTTAATGCGCAGGAGAGACTGGGACAGACAGACGGAAAAAAATAACGCGGGTCCCACTTATGATTAATTCCATAGAAGACATGGTATTGATATACCCCCTTAGCCCCGTTTGAATCCGGTATAAGACCCCAGAAAAACCTGGATAACCTCGGATAAAAAATCTCATGTGTTTGTTTACCCCAGATAATTTCGGATAAAGTATGCCAGAATAAACTCAGATAAAGTGGTATATGGATTCTAATCAATCCCAGGAATTAAAGTTATCCAAGGTTATTTCACCCAAAGAATATGTGGGTCCACTGTCAAATCAACTGTCATCACCTTTTATAAATCACATGTAAAATCAACTATCATTATTTTTTTACCTTTTATAAATGTTTATCCATACTTTATTTATATTTTACCCAAACAACAAAACATTTATTCTTACGTTTACCAACGAGAATAATTCACAATACAACCAAATACAAAATCACTTCATCCTTATTTATACTTACTTATGCTTGGATAAATCTATACCCTAGAGTAAAATTTATTCCCGTTCCAAACGGGAGTTTAATTTTTTATTGTTCCGACGGACAGATACCCCTTTATTTAATTATCCCCCCCCCCCCCCCCCCCCCCCCTAAACCCATTTTTTTTTACCTATTCTATATCTATTGCTACTTACCCTCTCTTTATTACTATAGCCAAACAATGCCTAATGCATTTATGAGTGAATATGTACAACTGGTTTTCTCAACTAACATTGGAGTTTGGTCATTATTATAAAAGATAAAAAGGCACTGTTACATACAACCCCAAATGCATGCAGTCACGTATATCTTTTTAAATTTTGAATTTATATATATATATATATATATATATATATATATTGGAGTGATTAGGTACGGCAGCAGCACAATGCGGCAGCGATCACGGGTCCATCGCATCCAACGGTCGACGTGAATTGTACCCGATCATCCGATGTGATGGACCCGTGATCGACGGCCCGTGATCGCTGCCGCACCGTGCGGCCGCCGCACCTAATCATCCCTCATATATACATATATATATTAGAAATGGGTTATTTCAATTCTTAATGAAGCAATGTATACACTTTTATAAAAACACGTTTACTATTATAAAATTTGGAAACATGGGAAATCTTTATTTGAACTGCATTTGGACTGTATCTTTCATTATCCAAGGTAAAAACAATGGTCGAGGACTTGCCTTGCTCTGGCCAGCATTGCTCCTTGTCCCGCACGCCTCATAATCCGACTTTATCTTAGGTTCCGTTTGGCAAGACGTCCAGGGACGCTGCGTCGGCGGGAGTGTAGGTGTGTCAGAAAATCCATGTTTTGAGGCGTTGGGGAAGCGAGCAACATATACACATGCACTCACCGTACAAACTCGGGGTAAACGCGGAAACTGCGAATTCTGTTTGTTTGAGTGCCTGCGTCTACGTGTGTCCACCACCACCAACGCAAATGGGACGCGAATCCAAACGGTGCCTTTAGTATCTTCCCATGCCATCAAATCTACTTGAAAAGTACTATTATTATTATTATTTTTTAATTGAAAAGTACTTCTTGAAAAAAATTGATATAATTTAATGAAAATTTAGCTAAATCAATTTAAAAACCATGTATCTAATTAGTTTGGATATACATGTAAAATGATATATTCATTGCAAGTAGTCCGGATGATACAAATTAAATTATACATATATTTTTTGCTTTGTACAATTTATATATTGTTGGAAGACTACTTCAATAATAATAGTATTTTATTTTATATGAATTATCATGTTTAAAATAGAGAAAAATCGATATAATTCCCTGAAGAGTTAGTCAAATCGAATTGTAAAATTAAAAATCGTAAATATTATTTCAATCCCTATCGTCCTCCTTTGTACAAGCCTATTCTTGGTCCTTACCATTTTTTATAAAATAAACTCGTCCATTAAAATATATTTTTCTATAAAAAATAAATTATACAATGAAATACACTGGTTTTTTTTTTTTAATATTTTTTCTTTGCTTATTTTTTGTAATTTTTATATCTTACGATCGCAGTGCATTCCTCCTTTAATGAGACATATTCCTCAATAATTATTAGCAACAATACATTTTTTATCAAAACATATATTTCATTAGACAATGTTTACTATTTATTTTTAAATTAAAATATGTGAAGATTGTCAGATGAGAGAAGAGGATTGTCTGTGAGAGACACTGTTCATAAGACTGTCATTGAAAAAATGATTCGAGGGATTAAGGCTGCAGACAAGCTGAACATATCATTTTTCAAATATTTTCATATAAAAGAGCTTAATAGTTTCATAACACTCTCATGCGTGTTGAGATTAAAAGTTGTTCTTGCTTCGTATCCGTTGTCTGTTTTGTTTAACTTTTTGCACTATATTTGATGCAGTGGCCCAATTTCAGACCATTTGGTGATCCAATTTAGTCTTTAGACCAACACCATGACAACTTATCGATCAATATACACGATCACAAGAAAATGTAAAAATATAATATCACCAAAAAAAAAAAATTGTAAAAATATAAGAATTCAATTCATACATATGTATACTTTATTTTTCTATAAAAAAATATACTTTATTGACCAAATATACACTTTAAAAAAAAGTGTGCAGATTGCGACTACAGGAATAACATTTTTTCATCTTCAAATCATCTTAACACAATCAAGCACCCACAGCATCTTGTTTTATTAAACCCCAGAACATCACATACAGGCAAGGATCAATTACAATTACAGATGAGATTTCATCATATGCCAATCAAGCAAGCTTATCATATCCATATTTAAAGCCTACAGAGTTTGATATCCCAACATTCCAAACATAAAATCTGCAAGCCTGAAATGCCAGACTACCTTTCTTCAGATTCAACTATAAGAGCCAAATGGATTTCTACCACAGAAATGCCAGGTAGAGACAACCAGTGACACACAAAACAGCCATCAAAGTTGTTTACAAAGCAACCAACCAACACATGCAAGACTACAAAATTCACATAGCACACCATGGTAATGACAAAAACTAATGAAATCTAGATTTTTATTAACAAACACTGCTAAGTACAAAAAAAACTGCATATCACCTCTACTCCAGGAGAGCAAATGATCCATGCCACCTTCTACACAGAACCACTGTTAAAACAAACAACAGACAAGACAATCAGTATCTGTAACAAATACAAGAAATGCACCTAAGCCAACAGAGAGAATACATTGTTGATCAGGTAACAAATTATACCTTGAGCTTTGCCACCTTAAGAGCCATCTCCACAATCGATGGATACCCAACGAGTACCTCGAACGATCAGACTCAGACCTTGTTACTCTAGACCATAAGAAGCGACAAACAGACAGAACAAACAGCCAGAACAGGGTATAGAACAGAGGAGAAACAATTCAATTGAGAAATGTAGCAGATAGAGAGCCAATTCATACTCTAGTACAAAAGGAACAAAAGAAGGTGTTTCACGCTCCATCCCCAACCCTTTTTTCCCTTCAAAAAACCAGAAAAAAGGTGGGGTAAGGAACACGTGGTACCCCTTGAAGAGCAACCAGGGGTGGAATCAAAGTTAGATGAAGCCACGATGAATGGAGGAAATGAAAGAAAAATTAACCGTGACATCAAGGTACCTGTATCAGAACTCTAAAACATGGGTAGACTCAACTAAAAGCACCAAATGAAACACAGCAGACACCAATGAAAAAACAACAAAAAAAAGCCTAACTTTAGCTGAACAAGACCAACAACAACAATTCTACAACCCTAAGCTAAGACACCTACCCACCAACCAATGAAATTATCACCACCAATTCTGTTTCTTCCAAACCAGTAATTCAACAACTCTACAATCCTAAACTGAGACATACCAATACTAGCCACCTCAACCATCAACCATACCAAATCATCACTACCCACTTCACCCCCACTTATCAAACTTCCATGTGTTTCAAAACAGACCCAGTGATTCACTTCTACTACTATATTCAAGCCAGACATTTTTATATACAGACCGCCCCAACTAATCATCCGAAACATCCAAATTGAGGATCCTCCGCAGGTCCCTAGTTGCGGCCGTGCGATCAAGGGACTCAGAGTCTCTGGTGGGGGAGACCGGGGCCGACTTCGCGAGTGGGTGGGGAACCATGATTTCCCGCGCCGGTGACGGGGGTGGTCCGACCGACACGCTCCGCTTCTGCCGGAGAGAGAATTTCGGCATCGGGAGGGAGCTCGGAGGGGGCGAATTCGAGTAGGCGGGGCCCGCCCAGAGCCCTCCCGAACAGCCGCCGCCGCTGCCGAGCTCGTCCTCCAATGGAGAGGCTTTGATGGGGGGTTTCGAAACCGTTGGGGTCAGTTGGGCTTTCTTGGGCTTCTTAGGGGGTTCCGAGGAACGCAAGTCCCCGGCCTTGTTTTTTGCAGGGTGTTTTGGGGCCATGCAGGAGGGTTTGAGAGGAGGCGGAGGAGACCTGAATCGATCGAAGACGTTGTCGTCCCTCACGTAGCGGTTACGATGTTGAGACACCACTGTGAGAGTCTCCATTGAAGTGCGGGTCGGTGATGTTTCTCCGAAATCAAACCCTAAGAAGCACAGATAACCCAATCAGGGAAACCCTGGATTGAACGAGGAGACTGAAGAGGGAGAGGGGGGACTCACCGGTCTCATGAGGAGGTGTGTACGTTCGGATCGGAAGAGGAGGGTCTGATTTTTGGAACTTGAAACGGAACCCTAGATTTCTCGCTCAGGACGCCATGGAAGCCCTTTTTTGGAGGACTCACTGGTGGTGATAGAGTACGAAAATGGGCGGATGTGAAACGACCTAGTGCGGGATTTAAATAGGCGGCTTTTTCTTTTTGGAATTTTTGCAGATATACCCTGCTATATTCTAATTTTGTCAAAATACCCCTCTTACAAAATACCCTACAAAGTTCATATAGTTGTATATCCGTACCCTTGCGCTCAACATTTTACGATTATTAAAAAAACGTTTAGATTCGCATTTCCATTGTAAATTCTATCCAAACATAATCTAAAAGCTGTCCAAAAAGTTGAGAGTTTGAAATGCACTTATTTGTGTTTTGTAGAATATTTAAGAAATCAGGACGGTCCATTTGACTCTCTTGATTTGGGAGAAATAAATGAATCCATCAATCCCATCATTTAATTGCATTATTAATTAGGGGAATTTGCATATAAGCACCTAAACAGGTCATATATTATCTTCAAAAACAACAATCCATTGCATACATTCCTAAAACTTCCCTAATAACACATATACATAGAAAACCCCCATAGTGCAAAACAATTATTACATCAAAACATAAAACAAAATCGGTATATTTAAATTGTTAGTTTGTTACCCAAATTGGTGTTTACGCGACACAATTATAAGGAAAATGATACAATCAGTCACATTCACCGATTAAAATTCAGACATCAAGTATTTTCATTTTAAAAAAAAATAGTAAACATCATTTAATGAGGTATATGCTTTGATAAAAAGTGCATATCGCTTCATTTCAAATTGAATGAATCTATTTTTAACAAGTGTAAGAAAAAATTCAATGAGGTATATACATCATCTAACGAAATATATGTTTAATTAAATCTGTAATGAGGTATATATGGTCTGTGTTTTGGACTGAGAATAAAATTTAGTGTAGCAGCACTCCAATTATAATGCACTTATTTGTGTTTTTTTTTTCATTTTTCAAACGTAATATCCCTCTAAACATGGATTCAAATAGCTACTAGTCATTAAAATTTGAATATTCTTTTGGGTCTTCAATGTGGGATTTTTACATCCCAATCATGGACAGAAGTTAATTAACCTGGATGCTTTGCGTTAGTTTTTTCACATGATTAGAGAGAGCATCAGTTCCTCCCGGAATCGCACAATGAAAAAGGGAATCGATCAATCGAAGGACGAGACGAATGATATGCGGTGGTCCTCCTGGAAACCCCACTGAGCGGTAAAGAAAGCAGGATTTTATTATTTTATTATTTTTACACGTGTCAATTATCTTAATAAATATTTATATTTTAATATTCAAACATCTACAGTGAAAAAATATCCATATTCGAACGTATGTTGTAAAATTACATATGTTCATAATATATATTGTTTATATCATCTACATGATTAATCAATTATGAAAATTTAAATAACTATTAAACTGTCTACTTATCATAGAATAAATCCTAAGCTTGTGTTTGATTGGGGAATTGGAGGTGGAATAAATGGAGATAAGGTGAAATGATGATAAAATAGGTGTTTGAAAGATTGAAATAAATAAGAACTTGCACACCAGAATTAGCTAGTATAATTATTTGTGCTTCCTCCTAAAATTAAGTTATTCCAGTTTATTCAATCCATTTAAATATATCAGTATCACTGTCAAATAAAACATCATCACCTCTTATAAATCAAATGGCATCATTTTTTTACATTTTATAAATCTTTATTCACACATTATACCTTATTCATATTTTATCCACAATTTATTTATGATCAACCAAACAACAAAAATTTATTATTACATTTTTCAACGAGAATAATTAAAAACACAACCAAACCGAAAAATCATTTTTTCTTTATCTATACTAGAATAGTTATAAACCTATAAATAACTTAACTTAATTCTCTATCCAAACAAGGGTTAAAAACCTCAATCATAACTCTTTTCTCTCATGTATCATTTGGTCACCCAAATGTGATTTGAGAATTAACTATGGATAGATCAAAATCTGACTCTTTTCTCTCATGTATCATTTGGTCACCCAAATGTGATTTGAGAATCAACTATGGATAGATCAAAATCTGACTTGAAATATGTTGGTCGTCCGATACCATCAACTTTTGGAGGACCATCTGAGTCACCGGCCCACACTATTCAGGTTTTGTGTGGCGAGCACGTGGAGCTTAGTTAATGTGCCCAAAAAATGACCCAAACAATAAGTTATCGACTATTTGAGATATGATCTAGTCAATGTTAGAACCTATCAATTGTCACAAAACTCACAATAGAACTAACATGTGACAACCACCCAATGGAGAATAACAAGGAAGGATGGGGTTCAGTGATCAATTGATCCCATCCCCAAGTATTCACCTTAAAAATTGGTAGACCATATGTTCTATAATAGGCTCACTCAAACAAAGAGAGATCATTATCAAGAATCTTATACCTGTAATAAAGATTTGTTTCCCTATTAATGAATCATGGTAGCTAGTGTACCTTACTCTTCAAAAAAAAAAAAAAATCAAGAATCTCATATCAACAAAATCTCACTCCATATAACATCAAGTTCAGGAAGATACATTTTGGAGAATTAACAAAAATTTCATCAAGTAAGATTAGAGGTGTAAAACGGGCCGTGTCGTGCCGGCCCGGCCCGCTAGCCAACCGGGCCAACGGGCTAACAGGCCGGCACGGCACGGCTCGTTTAATGTTACCGTGCCGTGCCGGCACGGCACGGGCCACAGGGGGCCGGTCCAGCACGGCCCTCCGTGCCAGCCCGGTGGGCCAACGTGCCGTGCCGTGCCAGCCCGACGGGCCAAACGGGCCGGGCCCATTGACGGGCCAACGGGCCGGCCCGTTTATATACTCATTTTTTAAAAAAATTTTAAAGTTCAATATTTAATTCCATGTTTAATTTACTAGTTGATTTAAGTTAAAAAATAAAAGAAATACACATAAATTATTCATAAAAATTGAAAACTAAAGGAATCAAGAATACAAGTATTTATTTGATTGAATATTGAATTTTTGAGTACATGAACAATTAAACATTAATGAAATAAATGATAAAATGAATAAAAAATTCACAAATAGTACATTAATGAATAAAAATGAATTATACAATTCTTAAAAAATACATTGATAAATACAAAAAATTAATATAACATAAAAGGTGAGTGATAATTGCATCACTATAGTTTTTAATACATCCCAACTAGGTTGGCACCTATTAAAACTATCAATCACTTGCAACTCACCTTCCAAAAAATAAAAAAAATACAATAATTAGAAGATTTAAATGTGAAATCTTCATTCATCATCATCTATGTTGAATTTTGTAAAATCCACCTCAAGATTATCTACAAATTCTTGTTCTCTTTCATCAGCATCACTCCAATCCTTCAGACAAATAAGAGCTTCCAGTGAACTTGCTGCCAGCCTGGTTCTCCTCTCAGATAAAATTCTCCCACTTGTACTAAAAGAAGATTCTGATGCCACTGTAGACACTGGAGGAGTTAGTAAATCTCTTGCCATTATAGAAAGCACAGGAAATGTCACTTCATGTGCTTTCCACCATTGCAAGAGATCAAAATTTTCCATCTCTTTTTCAGTTAAAAGAGACTTCCAATCATTTTCTAAATATTTAAACAATTCATTAAGATGAGAACTACCACTACTAGAATGTTCATGTGAAGTGTGTGAACCTTGTGAAACAAAATCAAAGAAATAATCTTTTTTCTTACCTTTGCCTAATAAAGTAACAGATGAAGTGGAGGAAGATGCTCGAGTTCTATTTGCATATTTATTTTCATATTTTTTATACATTTCAGTTAAAGCAAATTCTACATCTTCACCAGTTATAACCATTGGAAATCTAACATTATCGCTTATTCTTGAAATTATAGTTTTAACAGTATCTAATTTAATTGTAATATCCATTACAGCAGCTAAACAAAAAAGCATAGGAATATCTTCAAAATATTTTTTAAATTTTTGTTCCATCAAGATAATAGATTGTTGAAGTATACTATAATCTCTATATTCTTTAAATGCACAAGAAATATTAAATAATTGTCTAAGTATAAGATTTGATGTAGGATAATAAACACCTGAACAAGCAATTGAAGCATCATAAAAAACACTTAAAAATTGTACAAAAACTTTTGAAATTTGCCAATCAATAGGAGAAATATCAACACGATTGTTAAACATTTCATTAAATTCAATAATCAAGTTTTCATAACCTACACAACTTTGCAACATTATATATGTAGAATTCCAACGAACATGCATATCAAGAGGAAATTTTCTAGGGGGAATATTGCGTGTTGCACAAAAATCACCAAATGCTTGTACTCTAGAAGGTGTACAAGTAATAAATTTTATTGCTAATCTAATATTTACTAAAGATGCTTCAATATGAGTTAATCCATCTTGTACAATTAAATTAATAATATGACAAACACATTTACAATCATAAAATTCAAAATCATAAGGTAAACCCAAAGAAGATTTAAATTTTAAAATAGCATTATTATTATTACTAGCATTATCAAAAGTTATGGATAAAATTTTTTCAGTTATATTATATTCTCTAAAAATATCCATTATTGCTTGATAAATTACTGTGCCGGTGTGTGGATATATAAGTGGACGAAAAGCTAACATTCTTTTATTTAACATCCAATGAGAATCAATATAATGTGAAGTAACACAAATATAAGATAAATCATTCTTACCGGTCCATAAATCAGATGTGCATGCAATTTTTTGAATGTTCATGAATGATTGAATTAAATAATTTTTCATTTCATTGTAAACTCTAATTATATCTAATCTAATAGTATTTCTAGAAACACCTCTATATTGTGGATTAACATGCCTTCTTTGAAAACGTTCAAATCTTTTACTTTCAGCAAATGTAAATGGTTGTTCATCACCAGCTATATATACAGATAAACCTTCTCTCATACCAGATTGATTATAAGTGAATGTAGAAATTGTACCTTCAGTACTACCTGTTTGACCGAAACTCCCAATCTGAGACTGCGTACCGGGATTCAGTTGTTGTTGATGTCTTTTCAGACATGATTCAGCATGTCTCTTGAGATGTCCGGTACCCCCCGCACTTGCACAACTAAAATTTTTGTTACAATATTTACAAACAGCTCTATCTTCCATTCTACCTTGGTATTTAATATTCTGTATTATGTAGTGCTCCCAGACTTCAGACTTCCTACTTCTTTTTAGGGTTTTTTTTGTTTTCCAGTTGGGGGGTGACTAGATGATGCACCAACATCACCTCCAACTGATTCATGGGGGGCTTGGGATTGGTCTTGGGGAAAATCATGTGGTTGGCTATCGATATTGTCAAATTCATCATCAGTGTGTGAATATTCTATGTTTGGGTTGGCCATTTGAAATTTGTATTTAAAATTTGAATTTGAAATTTGAATTTAAAATTAGAATTTGAAATTTGAATTTAAAATTTAAAATTTGAATAGTTAAAATTTGAAATTTAAAATTAAAATACACTTTGGTTTTGAAATATATAATTAATTTGAATTTAAAACTTGAAATATAATTTGTAAAATTTGAAATTTCAAATGTGTAGAGTGTAGAAACTAGAGATGGAGAGTGTGAGACTAGTAGAGATTAGAGACTAAGAGAGAGAGAGAGAGCTTCCCCTAGTCCCCTTTAGGCTTGGAGAGTTGGAGTCTTCAACCTTGTCACCTTTTGGAGTGAACTTCCCCTTAGAAAGAGCCTTGAAGAAATGGAGATTGGAGAGAGAGAGAGAGCTTCCACCACCACTTCTATTTGATTGAAGTTTTTACTTGGAGAGAAAGAGAGCACTTGAACACTAGAGCACTTGAAATTCCAACACAAAACTAGAAAATTTTAGAGGAAGAAGAGAGTGTAGTAGTGGAGGAGTAGAGAGATTTGTGATTGAATTGATGAAGAAATGAGTGGATGGAGTGGGGTATTTATAGGTAAAGTTTGGATGAAAATTACCCCATATACCCTTGAATATAGTTGTTTTTTGGATGTGAGTGGGGTAATTTTGTAAATTTAAATTTTTTTTTGTTCGAACGGGCCAACGGGCCGGCACGGCCCGTTGGCCCACCAACAGCTAGTGCCAACGGCTAGTAAACTAGCCGTTGGACGGGCAACGGGCCGTGCCGGCCCGTTGGCCTGTCCCAACGGCTAGTTGGACTAGCCAGGATGGAGGTGGGGCCCGCGGCACAAACCGTGCCGCGGGCCGTGCCGGAAACGGCACGCGGGCCGGGGGGCAGGCCCAGCCCGCGTCGGCACTAAAACGGGCCGGCCCACGGCACGGCCCGTTCCATGCCGTGCCGGGCCGGGCCGGGCCGTCCCGTTATACACCTCTAAGTAAGATTCATATGTTCCAATTAAATCATACAAAACATCTGTACATGCTCACAAGTTACAAATTAGTAGACATGGGTTGGATACCTGGAGATCCTTCTATATCCACATTTTATGTGAATTTGTCTTCATGGTCGCCCTCAGCGGTCTCACCCTCCTCCAAGTTGGTGAACTCCAGGTAGTGCGTCGGGCGGTGGTCCTCGTGGTAGTAGTCCTGGGGCGTCCCTAACCTTATGCCGTATTTCATGCTCACCGTGTGGTTCACCCCCATGAAGTTGTAATTCCATGGACTGTTATCAGGAACCTGAAAGACGCAGGTTAATGCATGACCAATATTTTTAAAAATCTATAAAATCCCAAATTCATCATAAAATTTTGAAAAATATATATATATATGAAAAAAGTAAAAAAAATTACAAAAAATGGAGAATTATGTAGATAATTATTTATTTATTTTTGTTTTTAAAAATTGATACCCCTCTATGCACATTTAGCATGGTGGGATTTGATCCACTTACCTCCTTTTCAGAAATAGAGGGCGTCAATTGGCTAACCAAAGTTGATGAATAAGTCGTGTAGTTTTTATAGGAAAATGGATGTAAGATTTTTAGAAACTGTAAGGACTGAAAGTAGATTTTGGGAGGTAGAGGGGGTTTTTTTTTTGCAAAGAAACAGCTCTAAACAACCTTTGGTGCCCAATGGCTCCTTGGGTTGCCAGGTCAGGTCAGCCCACTTCCTACCCCCTTTTGAAAAGCAACTGGGTCAAACCCGACCGGGTTTCTCGATATACCGCCGACATAGCGACAATGTTAATGTTAAAGATATTAGATTAGATTTGTTATTATCTTAGTTTGTTATTATATTAGTTTGTTATTATCTTAATGTGTTACACGTGTAACACCATCTTGTACTATTATATAAAGGGCTTTAGTCCCTCTCTAATAGAACAAGAGTTTTAGGGTTTCATTATTATTATTTTTCTCTCCCTTATTTATAACATGGTATCAAAGCCACCTCTTAAACCCTAAATCTACATAAGTCTTTCTTCTTCTTCCCCGCTCCGATTGGGGAGTCTTCAATCGGAGAGCGGGGAAGGACTTTTGACCATCGTCTTTGCGCTCTTCGTTATCCCCGTTGCGCCTGTCGCGCACCATAGTCTTTATCATCGTCATCATCATATGCAACACGGTAGATCTGATTCTCGTCCTCATATTCACAGATTTCACGCAGGATTAATTTGAATCTTACGTGTTACGTGAGGATCTCATCCACATCGTCATTCCATGCGTCTCCTCGTTCCGTCCCCATCATCTGAACGCCCACGTGCACCAGTCTGCATGCTCGTAGCACATCGACCGTCACGTTCGTTTTCGCATGCCCAAGCTTCTGTCCACGTGAGATACCCTTCTGTCAGCGTGAGATACCCAGGCGAAGGCCAAAGGCCACCTGTACATGGTTTATGTCCTCATCCAACATAATCAACAAGGCCGTCCAACCAGTCCGTCCAGATCCACCAACCGGTTCCGCCGTCCAACTTTTTTTTTCATCGTTGTTCTTGTCGTCATGTCCGTCGATGATGTGATCGTCGTCGTCCGTTATCATCTCCGTGTCGTCATCGTCTCCGCGCGTCAACGTTTTCTCTGTGCGCCGTCGTTTCCGTGCAACCGTCGTTCACGCGCTGTCTCCGCTGCTTGTCCGCATTAGTTTGCGTTGTTTGCGCTGCTGTCCGCATCGTGTTTCTTCTGCTTCTTCTTCCCCGTCCGTGTCCTTCTGTGCCCTCCGTGTGAGCCTTTGCGTTCGCAGACTCTCCTCGCGCCTCCGCGAGGCCTCCGCACACCTCTACATCTCGTACGTGCGTCATCTGATCTAGTAGACAATCGACTCCGACTGACTCAAAGAGCGGGAGCGACTCCGACTGACTCAACGAGCGGGAGCGACTCCGACTGACTCAACGAGCGGGAGCGACTCTGACTGACTCAAAGAGCGGGAGCGACTCCGACTGACTCAACGAGCGGGAGCGACTCCGACTGACTCAATGAGCGGGAGCGAAGTGATGGATCCAAAAAGATAGATGACGATTATCAATTCACAAAAATAAATTGGAGGTGTTTGAAATAAGAATTTTAGTTTATCATTTTTGTGTAAACTCTAAGGGTACAAACAACCCTTCAGAGTTTAGGAGAGGGTGTTAAAGATATTAGATTAGATTTGTTATTATCTTAGTTTGTTATTATATTAGTTTGTTATTATCTTAATGTGTTACACGTGTAACACCATCTTGTACTATTATATAAAGGGCTTTAGTCCCTCTCTAATAGAACAAGAGTTTTAGGGTTTCATTATTATTATTTTTCTCTCCCTTATTTATAACAGTTAACATGACTGCCAATATATCGATCATGATTTAAAACTCTATTTATGACAGAAGTAGTGATCTTTGGGGTAGTTACCATGTAGAACCCGAGGAATCGGTCGCTGAGGAGCATTTGAACTTTCTTGTAGTGGGTCAGCAAATAACCGTGGGGATTGCTTCCAGTGTCCTTGTTAACGCGGCCGCATTCGTAGCCTGTTGGCGTGAGCTTATATGCTGTCAAAGAGCAGGATCCAGGCGTGAAACTACAGGTCAAGATGATGCACTTCTTGCCGTCCCACTGCTTGTTCTCGAGGATCCGTGCATGACTCGTCACTCGTCAGATCCTACAAAATTTAAATCAAACATAAAGATAAGATCATGAATGAAAATGGCATGGGTTATTTGCATCAATACCGTAAAAGAAATCCTATTTTGTCAAATATTCCCGTTGAAACCATAATTTCCAATAATACCCCTCAAAAGAGATTAAGTTGTGCATGAATGTCCTTTTAAGAGGTATTTGTGCACAAATTAAATTATAGGGTTTTTTGCATAAATACTCTTACAAGAATCCTAGTTAAAATACCCCAGTTGAAACCATATTCCCAGCATTTCCCTCAAAAGGTTATAAGTTGTGCACGAATGTCCATAACAAATACATGTATTTTTGGTTTTCAACAAATGGCATCAAGAGAGAATTAAAGAACACTGAATCACGAACCTGAGGCGACAGTTGAGGGAGCTCATTGGGTTGTGTGTGCATCCATCCCAATGGCTCTAGGTCGTTCAAGAAGTCGTGTTCGGGGAGGGTGGATGGAAGATGGACCTGCTGGTGAGTCCCCCACTGTGGAGGCATCGCTATGGAGAGTCGCCATGATCGAAAGCGACAAATGCCACTTCCTATAACTGGGGCCATTGATGAGCTTAGTTTTCACCAGTGGTTTGTGATCATAGAACCAGGTGTATACAGCAGTCTTCTTCCTCATCCAGCTCCAGCTGTATTGGTTCCAGCGAATCGACATCCAGTAATTTATCTGCATAATCTAATGGAGGCTCTTCATCATCAAAAGGAGGAAATCGCATCCTCATAAAATGGCGCCGGTCCCTTTTCTCCCTTCGCATCATGATCCACATCGTACCCCACTATAAAATCAACAAATTAAAAAACATAATGTTCATGGCCATTGTTAAGGCTCAAGAAAAAAGTGTATCGATATATATATATATATATATATATATATATATATATATATATATAGAGAGAGAGAGAGAGAGAGAGAGAGAGAGAGTAATGGTATGGTGCGGTCCGTGCGAACCACGCATATACATCCCTTATTAAGGTATATGCTTCGATGAGATGATATGCTTTCTCTATCGATGCATATACACCTTTAAAGGGTGTATATACGTGGTTCGCATGGACCGCATATTATCATTCAACTATATATATATGTGTATGCATATATATATCAAAGAGAAAGAGATCCAAGCTGGATTTCCCTAGCCCATATTAATGTGATATTTCCCTCGCTCATTTTAATGTGATTTTGGAGCAGTATAACACTTGCCAAAAAATGAACATAGAAATCAACAAGCATACCTGTGCCAGATATATAGGCTCGACGACCAATGGTATTTCATTGACAAATGTGATCGCCCCTGTGATGTGATACAAAATCTTCACATGACGGACCTACACACAGAAGATTCTAGTGTGAAATTCTGTCAAGAACCAGCAATGTGTATTTATGCATCAGAACAGAGGGTACCTGCTCCCAAGGCATCGGCATGTTCTCTAATAGTTTGTACACGGCATGCGGAATGAACTTAAGGGCACCTAAATAAACACGCTTGTCATGACGAAATTTCTTTGATGACATATTTCCATGGTCTCTGCATAATTAAAAAGGAAGGCAACAGAAATCATTAGCTCATAAAGTAGCTTCTTCTTTCTTTTTTTCTTTTTCCTTTTTTATTTTGTTTGCTTCAATTCAGCGCATATAATCAGAAACAGCTGGGATAAGTAATCCAAATACTAAGCCCATGTTTGATTTAGGAATAGGATAAAGGTAGAATCAAAATGATCGTTCTGCTAGAATAGAAATAGGGATCAATATTCCAATTCGTGCTTGGTTATTCAACGGATAAAAATGCGTAACTGGAGTAACTGCATGTATAAAAACCCAAATGAAGTGGCACAGCTGGTTTGCACAACACGTGAAGAACAAGATAAAGATGAACACCTTCAATTCCGCAAAGGTAGAAATTCCTAGAGTTCACATACGGTGCCTTGAGTCCAATAGGAAGAAGAGAGATAAATTAGATGCACTGCATCATGTCAAGTATCTCCCTGGAATATATTCATTTGGTTTTATCTGGGGTAAACACTAGTTGGGACATCTTTGTGCAACCAAGTGGATTGAAGGGAATACTCATGGGCACTCCTATTCCTATTTGGAATTAATTACCGAAACAAACAAGGGCTAAATTTTACAAGATTAAACTCAAAAGACTATTGCAAAGTGATACTGAAGATCAAAACTAAGTTCTTTATGTACTTATGGTGTACTTGTTAAAAAAATCGACTAAAACTAAAGCTTTCCCAGATACACCTCATGAACCCTCTTCCGAGAAGAATCTAATACATGGTTCACATGTGTAAAACCATGTAAACTATTTTTATTCCCTACAAAAGCTATATTTTGGGTGTGTTTTTCAGCACAGTTTTTTTACATTCTATTAGTGTAAAAATCGATTCTTGCACAATTGGTTCGGCCACACCTTTCAAACCCAAGCTTTTCCAAACCAACGCTGTGCAATGGGAACCGACAATTAAAAAAAATCATGAACCCAAATCTAGAATGACTGATCGACAGGAAACCAATTCAACTCTAAATCTCCATTCACTCCGCCCCAAAATCAATTCATGTCAAGTGCTCATCCAATCAAACTAAACAACAAATCCAACAAAAAAATATCATCAAATAGAGAGATCGAGTGGACCTGATGATCTTGCGCACGTGCTCGGGGGGCATGTCCTCCTTCTGAGTCTCCACAAACCCATGCTTCCTCTTGTCGCCGTACCTCTTCGAGTTGAGCTGCCTCCACTTGTGCGCCTTTTCCAGCAGCTTCTGCTCCGCCTCCGCCGGCGTCGTGTACGACGGCTGCGCGGCGGGGGGAGGCGGAGGAGGGGCGGCCGGTGGGGGCACCACCGTCCCCGGCGGCGCGATCGGAGGCTGTCCTCCGCTCCACATCTCTGAGGGACCTAATCGAAGGAAGGAGAACTAGCAATGGAAGGGAAATCTAGGATTTCAGTAGGGTTTATAGGGTTTTAACTATACAGAGTGGAAGCTGTTGGAGCTTTTCGGGGTTGGCTTTGCATCCCCTAAAAAACTATTGAAGAGGAGGTAAAACAGTAAAACGAGTCGCTTGTGGATACTGGTGTATGTAAAGAAAAGAAGGCCATAGGCAAGGCTTGGAAAAGAAAAATAAAAAAAACGTTTGATTGAGATGTATCTAATACATTGTTTTATGTACTATACAAAGATGACGCTAAACAACACCATGAAACTATATACTCATAAAATTAATAAAAAGTTCATTTATTAAAATAAATACAGTAACATTTCCTTGGACATGCCAAGGAATTATTGAATCAAATAGAACAAATGATGTAAACAGCTACAATACCACATCATATATTATTGACACGAGGAAATAAAAAAAACTATAAGAAGATATAGATCAACCCAATATGTTGTTTTCTTCATTATGTTCAGTTCAAATAGCAGCAGTCTTCGTGGAACTTTGTCTTCGGGCTATGGATACGCCCTGTTAGCATTATGGGGTGGGCACCTAGGTCTTCCTGGCACATTCGTATTACATGATGCACCCGGTAAAGGGACGGTCCCTTTCCGAATGGACTCCGACAAAAGCTCATTGTTCTCCGTAAATTTGGTACTGCCTCCTATAATCCTCGCCTCCGCCGGAGTGTTCAATCTCGGGAGGAGTACAACAAGGGTGACCAAGGTCACAAGCACAAAGAGGTTTCTCAAGCTAGCATGAGAAGCCATGGTTTTTTAGCGAAATAAGAAAGATTTGGTTGTTTATATTAAAACTATTTTAAGAGGAGGTAAAACCGTAGGGTTTATATACAGGTCCCAGGTCCGACTCGGACAGGCCATGAAAGTGGAGCACTTGAACCGCCTTATTTTGCTTTGGTGCATTGGATGGTTCAGATTAAAAGAGCAGCTCTGTCCTCACAATGCAGCTTATTGTCCCCCCCAACCAAACAAAATTAAAAAAAAATAATTTGTTTAGTTTTGTAATCCACTATCCCCACCTCCCCTCCCCACCAACTGAAAAATTTAGAAAAATCATCCCCTGCACCTGAAATCACTAAGGTGAGGATAATCGATGTATGTGTTATGGAAGTCATTCGACAACACTGAAGTCGAATAGTTGTACAGGCGGACGACAACAGTTCAGTCGACCTGGGGGGTCATAGGCGACGGGAGGCCCGTCGAACAAATCATTAGGCAGCCTGTATTATGGATGAAGTTCGACAGTCCTATTGTCGAACATGTGTACTGGAGGACGACAACATGCCAGTCGACTTGAGGGATTTATGACAACGGAAGACCCGTCGAACGTTTACAGTGTATTGATCTATGACTTTAACTGTGAACATTCAAAATGTTTTAAACCATTTATATTAATTATGCTTACCAATTCATTCATTCATTCAAACATGAACATTCAAAATGTTTTAAACCATTCACATTTTGTTAGTCTTGAGATTTAGTTTTCACTTTAATATAAAAAAATATAAGTATTAATTAATACTTGTTCTAAAATCATCCGTACCGATCGTGTCTTTGCTTATAATTTTAGAACAATGGCTGCCTCTTTCTTCCTCATATCTTCTTTCCATTTATCACGACATCACCCTCTGTCTCTCTCTCTGCTCTTTCCATTTATCACGACATCACCTCTTTGTTGCTCTCGTCTTTGTTTTCTTTCTTATTTTTATTCACTTGAGAGGGTGATTTTTTAAATATTTTTATTTGTTTCATTTATTTGGGGTACTCGTAGAGTCATGTAAATTGACCAGCACAAGCACACAAAGGAGGAGTTTATCTTTAAATTTTTTAGACACCTATGTACCATCATTTATTGGCTTTTTAAGAAGACTCATGTGTACCTAATTACATTGCATTTAATGTGAAAATTTAGCACATGGATTTATATATAATTAAATCACATAGGAGTTTAATCCTAGTAAGCTAGTAATAATGTGAGCATATTATCTCATGTTTAAGAATCATTACTATAAAATAAAATTTTATTAATAAAAAATTACAGAACCGCATATACTCCCACATATACTCTGTGCGGTATCCCAGCCGCACGCAAACCGCATCCCGTCTTTCTAAACACTGCTCTGGAATATTTTTTGTAGATTCCTCATCTACAAAGATCATTCTCTTATTTTTATATGTTGCATCTTGCTTTGTATTTGAGCTACATCCAGCTCCTTGTGTAGCTGCAGTTGTAGTCTACATCGGTTTTCTTTCTTTTTTAATAAAAATTATACACTCACTCATTGAAGTACGTGTTGTTATATGAAATTAAATATATATTAAAGTATATTAGTGTATTTCTTTTGTATTGAAAAAATGACATTTTTTTACGTCATATGTTATTTTGGAAGACTTCTTATTTTGGAAGACTTCTGCATATTTTTGTTCACCAGGAGTCCTCCTGACTTGTACTTTTTGCATTGTCATTGATTATATTGAGGTAAGGGTGAACCATTGGGTTTTAATGTATTTGTGCTTTAATCTGTTCAAAGAGTATTTGTGCTTTAATCTGTTCAAAGTGTATTGCTTTTTTTATTGAATGCTTTGCATGTGAAGGTTGATGCATGTCTTCTTTTATTACAGAAAGTTTTTTCCAGAATATTTTTCTCAATTTATTGAGCTCTTTTGGCACTACAATCTCCTCTGGATGATTTCCCTTTTGAGGGTTTGTCCTTTCTTAAGAGGAACTCTAATTTAAAATAAGTAATAAATGACTATAACATATTGAATTTTTTTTTTAATTTTTTATATCAGATGAATTTCTTGTGGTTGATCTTACAATCAAATCAGAAAAACCATCTCTTTCTATTTCTTTCGATCCTATAAAAAAATATTTAAATGTTATAGTATAAATATTCATGATCACGAATGATAATGTGAATCCAAATGCTTATCTTTTCCTTTTATTCTTATTCTTATCAAAAGCACACCATTATATATATGGGAATGATAGTTTTAACGGATGACACATCATTCATGAAACTAAATAAGTTATCAAAATAACATGTCCAATCTTTTTTTTGCAGCCTGAACCACATCTACAATGTTTTTTGTTTTTCATTTTAAATCAATTGGAATGAATGTTATTATATGAAATGAAGTACATATAAAAAAATAATAATGTATTTTTTTAGCTTTGAGAAAGATATGTTTTTGTGTCATGTAGTATGATAGAACCCATACACTATGGACTTGTTTGGCAAGGGGTTAAAATTATAAGGATAAATTATCCTAATTTTAGAGGACAATAAAAAGTTCATCATTATCATCCTTATTCAAATTTATCAAAATTGATACAAAAATTCAGGATAAATGTTAATCCAGCCTTTAGGTGGAACAAAAAATCATCATTTTCATTTTAAAATCGTGACAATTGTCCGCACTTTATTCGAATTATTTTTTATACAAAACATGATAAGTTGCCATCTCCTCCTAATTATCTCCACAATTACCATTTATCTCATCACTTATTGCCTTGTCAAACCAACCTTATAACAATGCGGTATATACTATATATTAAACAGACTGTAAAATTGATCGAGTGTATCGACGCTCCCTTTGTTATTGTTTTTATTTTATCTTTAATCTAATTTAAACCTCTTTCTGATGATAATTGTAGATCGTCTCTTCAATTGTAGATTGTCTCTTCAATTCACCATGGGCGTGGATATCGGCACCCCACATAGCAAGAAACCCACCCCTTAAAAAAATCAAAAAAAAATTTGTGCATTGTAGCAGTAAAAGTAAACCCACCCCGAGGTCGGCGATCCCACTGGCGATGGTGATGAATTATGGTCGCCAGAGGTTCCGGCGAGTGTACCAATCCAGGTCGACATACCTTCTGGCGACAGTGATGAATTGTGGTCGTCCGAAGGCCCAGCGAGTTAAATTCACATTTTTACAAGTTTCAAATCAAATAAACAAATTTCACATTTAAACACATATAACAGACAGTAATAACAACATTTAAAGCACATTAAAATATGATATTCGCATTACATAATCAATCATTCATGTGACTACATAACAAAATACATGTTCAAATTCCACAACCATTCATGTGAAAAAATATCTACAGTAAAAAAATATCCATATTCGAACTAATGTTGTAAAATTACATATGTTCATAATATATATTGTTTATGTCATCTACATGATTAATCAATTAAGAAAATTTAAATAACTATTAATCTACTTATCGTAGAATAAATCCTAAGTTCGTGTTTGATTGGGGAATTGGAGATGGAATAAATGAGGATAAGGTGGAATAGTGATAAAAGGGGTGTTTGAAAGATTGAAATAAATGAGAATCTGTATACCAGAATTAGCTGATATAATTATTTGTGTTTCTTCCTGAAATTAAGTTAATCCAGGTTATTTAATCTATTGTGGGTTTCACTATCAAATCAACTATCATCACTTCTTATAAATCAAATGGAAAATCAATTGTCATCATTTTTTCACATTTTATAAATCTTTATTCACAACTTATACATTATTCACATTTTATCTACAATTTATTCATGATCAACCAAACAACAAAATTTTTATTATTAAGTTCTCTAACAAGAATAATTTTAAAAAAAATCATTTATTCCTTATCTATACTAGAATAACCATAAACCTCTGAATAACTTAATTCTCTATCCAAACAAGGGTTAAAAGCCTCAATTATAAGTCTTTTCTCTCATGTATCATTCAGTCACCCAAATGTGATTTGGGATTCAGCTAAAGATAAATCAAAATCTGACTTAAAATATGTTGATCGTCAAGTACAGACGGTTTGACAAGAGCCAGATCCACATTCGGTGGACCATCCGAGTCACGAACACTATTCGGGTTTTATGCGACGGGCACGTGGCACGTGGAGCTTAGTTAATGGGCTAAAAAAATGCCTACAATAAGTTATCGGCTTAAATATTTGAGATAAGATTTAATTAATGTTATAACCTATCAATGAACTCACAATAGAACATGTGACAACCACCCAATGAAGAATAACAAGGACGGATGGGGTCCAGTGATGAATAGATCCCATCCCCAAGTATTCACCTTACAAAATTGGAAGACCATCTATTCCATAATAGGCTCACTCAGACAAAGATAGATCATTATCAAGAATCTTATACTAGTAATAAAGATTTGTTTCCCTATTAATGAATCCTGGTAGCTAGTGCACCTTACTCTTAAAAAAAAAATCAAGAATCTTATGCCAACAAAATCTCACTCTATATAACATCAAGTCTGGAGAATTAACAAAAATTTCCTCAACTAAGAATAACAACAAAAAACCTGCTCTCATGTCAGTTCATATGTTCCGATTAAATCATACAAAACATCTGTACATGCTCACAAGTTACAAATTAGTAGACATGGGTTGGGTACCTGGAAATCCTTCTATATCCACATTTTATGTGAACTTGTCTTCATGGTCGCCCTCGGCGGTCTCACTCTCCTCCAAGTTGGTGAACTCCAGGTAGTGCGTCGGGCGATGGTCCTCGTGGTAGTAGTCCTGGGGCGTCCCTAACCTTACACCGTATTTCATGCTCACCGTGTGCTTCACCCCCATGAAGTTGTAATTCCATGGACCGTTATCAGGGACCTGAAAGACGCAGGTTTAATGCATGAGCAATATTTTTAAAATCTATAAATTCCCAAATTCATCAGAAAATTTTGAAAACATATATATATGAAAAAATGTCAAAAAAATTACAAAAAATGGAGAATTATGTAGATAATAATTTATTTATTTTTGTTTTTAAAAAATTGATACCCCCTCTGCGCACATTTAGCATGGTGGGATTTGATCTACTTACCTCCTTTTCAGAAATAGAGGGCGTCAATTGGCTAACCAAAGTTGATGAATAAGTTGTGTAGTTTTTATAGGAAAATAGATATAAGATTTTTAGAAACTATAAGGACTGAAAGTAGATTTTGGGAGGTAGAGGGGGTTTTTTTTGCAAAGAAAACAGCTCTAAAAACCTTTGGTGCCCAATGGCTCCTTGGGTTGCCAGGTCGGGTCAGCCCACTTGCTACCCCCTTTTGAAAAGCAACTGGGTCAAACCCGACCTGGTTTCTCGATATACCGCCGACATAGCGATGATGTTAACATGACACTGCCAATATATCGATCATGATTTAAAACTATGTTTATGACAGAAGTAGCGATCTTTGGAGTAGTTACCATGTAGAACCCGAGGAAGCGGTCGCTGAGGAGCATTTGGACTTTCTCGTAGTGGGTCGGCAAGTAACTGTGGGGATTGCTTCCAGTGTCCTTGTTAACGCGGCCCCATTCATAGCCTGTCGGCGTGAGCTTATATGCCGTCAAAGAGCAGGATCCAGGCGTGAAACTACAGGTCAAGATGATGCACTTCTCGCCGTCCCACTGCTTGTTGTTCTCGAGGATCCGTGCATGACTCGTCAGATCCTACAAAAAAATTAAATCAAACATAAAGATAAGATCATGAATGAAAATGGCATGGGTTATTTGCATCAATACCGTAAAAGAAATCCTATTTTGTCAAATACTCCCGTTGAAACCATAATTTCCAATAATACCCCTCAAAAGAGATTAAGTTGTGCATGAATGTCCTTTTAAGAGGTATTTGTGCACAAATTAAAGTTGTGCACGAATGTTACAAGTTGCGTTCCCTCGAAAGGTTACAAGTTGTGCACGAATGTCCATAACAAATACATGTATTTTTGGTTTTCAACAAATGGCATCAAGAGAGAATTAAAGAACATTGAATCACGAACCTGAGGCGACAGTTGAGGGAGCTCATTGGGTTGTGTGTGCATCCATCCCAATGGCTCTAGGTCATTCAAGAAGTCGTGTTCGGGGAGGGTGGATGGAAGATGGACCTGCTGGTGAGTCCCCCATTGTGGAGGCATCGCTATGCACCGTATTTCCTTCACTTGAGGGTTGTCTGGAGGGCTTACTCCGTAAAGGTATCCAGAAATCTGAGTTCGAAGATCTGCTATGCAGATGAACTTCTTCAGAATGTTCTTCGGCACGATGTATGTGTAACCGGTTTCCTGTTATAGGGAAAAAATAGAAAAGATCAAACTATTTGACATGACATGACAAGAGGATTGTAAATAGGGTTCAATAAGCACCTTAATATCATCGGAGTTGACGTATATGTGATTCACTCGGAGATAGAGATTTGTAGCTGAGATTGCTCTCACGCGCCAATCGGTCTTTGATGCAAATGCTGCTTGTTCGTAGGGGCTGGTGGTGGTCACAATGAGTTCATCACCATGCACATTAGTGGTCTTTGTAGTAACAGCTGTCAATTGGCTTGCTTCCTTCGCCTATACAGTGAAGGTATGTGTAACGTAAATATAATTTGGCAGGTTGAGTTAAGAAAATAAACTACAAGCAGAATCAATCAGCCAAATTTACCTGTTTTTCGATTTCTGCAATCTGTTGCCTCTGTTGCGAGGGAGGAGTAATCTCAGCACCAAGAATTATATCACGGATCTCAGACTGCGTCAACGCCGATGTATTTACATTGTTCTTCTTTGCATAGTCGGATAGTATGAGATCCCTCAGAGCAACCTCAACCTTCATCCACTGGTCATCTGTGAGCGAAGGCCAGATGTGGTGCGGTTCAGTGATGATCGTCTTATCCGGCTTCAACAACATCTTTGCTTTCTCGTTGTTCACGTGGAGAGCACGCAAAATCAATATGAGACGAGAGAACGCGGTATAAGAAGAGATGCTCTTCAACCAATCATCATATATGTTGAAAAGGACCATCTGTGGTTCAGTCGCCTTAAGAATCAAATCACCAAACTTCTCAATCTTCAAGCAAGCTTGGAATGGCAACTGCAGCTCACTTCCCTTGATCACGATGTTTGGGAAGTCGAGCAAGTGAACTTCTAGAGGATCAAGCATTCCTTTACGAGTCACAATAATTTGCTTCGGTTGCTCTTCAACAGGTAGTGACCGTACCAAAGCAGCTACTTCTTCTGCTGTTTTCCACTTTGCCAGCTGACCAAGACGCTTTTGTCCAGCCCACACACTTGTATGAATGACCTAAGAGGGTTCATGATTACAGGTTAAGATATAGACAAAACATAAGGACATAAAAAGTGCATTAGTTAGAATATAATTAAATCACAGGTATGTAACCTTGAGAAACAGCTAAGATATAGACAAAACATAAGGACATAAAAAGTGCATTAGTTAGAATATAATTAAATCACAGGTATGTAACCTTGAGAAACAGCTGCCCTGTTCTTGGATTGAAAATGAAAATGGCGCCATTGATGGGTTTGGTGGTAAGATTTCCCTCAAAAGTCTTATGGATTGTGACCCGGTATACATTTGTATCATCAACAAACCATATTATTTGGTTGCTAAAGATTTCCCCATAGTTTTGAGACGAGAGATAAGGCTCAGTGGGTTCTGAAGAATACAGCTGCAGACCTTTTCTTATGCGTTCCCTCAGAACATACAGGGCTGGGTTTGACTGCAAAAAGTTATCAATTATATGAGCAGCTTTTTTCATACAATATACTTGACATTGGAAAACATATTGTTTAGTGATGAGAACCTAAAACAAGTTTCGATACATACCTTCATGATCTTATTCATTGCTTGAGCCAGCAATGGTTTTGATCCAGGGAACCAGTTACCAAAGGTTGAATGCAAGTTATATGCTAAATCAAGACCGATCATCACCCCTGTACATATAATTTGTAAGTAAAATGGACTAGAAAGGAAATTAACAGGAACTCAGACGCTAAGGGATAAAGGAGTTACCAGTTGGAGATGGATAGATAGACATGTTGTCGGTTGTGTAATCCATAAATTTTGCCCTGGTATAACGTTCAATATCATGAGAATCGTAGTCACCCCAACGAAGCTGAACATCAATCCAGTACTTATTGCTAGCTTTCTGATCAAACACGTCCTTTTGTTCTGCAACTAAGCTAGGTTTGGACATTGGCCATCTCGTCGTAGCAAAGAGAAGAACATCGGCACAAGAACTGTTCATCTTGTAACTTTTTCTTGGATGTATTGTTTCTTTCTGTACTGTTTCAATTTCCAGTGCGTCCAACTCTTGATCCAAAACTTGGCAGAGATCCATCACCACACTCTCGTGAACCTTTTGCCAAAGATGGGCCCGGAATATCTGAATCAAGGATATTTTCAGAGTTGGGATTTTTCCATGCATAAATATCCCCGTCAAATCTAATTGAACTTGGAAGCCAACATAGACATTGGCACGGTTTATGGTAGGAGACCACCAAAGTGTAAATCTACGATTGGGGATCTGATTCAACCCAGATCTCTGGGCATTAGTCAATTTCTTGTATTTCATGGACTCTTCAAATCCAGATGCCTTCTCCCAAAATAGACCTTCCCAAGTAGGAAAGCTGGGAAGGGGAACAAAAAGAAAAAGAACAGAAAAGAATTTATCAATTTACTAAATGAAAGAATGCATGCACATGCCTGTATCATGTTCATGATGATCTAAAATGAAAAAAATTTAAATCAGCATGCACGTCACCAGATTAAAAGCAAGATAAAATAAAATTCAAGCTAATTTAAGGCATTCAAAAAGTATGATCTATGTTCGGTGTGTGCATGTGCTCCATGTTCTCTGTCATATGCCTCAAAAGAGCACATAAGTTCATCAGTATGCTTTGAAAGCATTGATTTATAACATCCATCTCAATCAATTTTTTTAAACGTTGAAGAAAAATATCCTAATAAACTTGAACCTCAAATTTCTAATGATAATTCAAAATGCTATGTCCCAACATACGAGAATCTTTTTTCTTTTTCTTTGAACATAATCTAATAATTCTTTTTCTTTGTGGTTCTATAACAGAATAATAAATACATCGCCAGAGTTTAGGCAAAGTTCTCATAATTTTTCCCAGAAGGAATATTAAACTGAAAATTAAACATAGATATCAAATGAATTGCTAAGATGTAGTAATGGATTGGATTGGTAATGGAACTGCAATGATGTTTGGTCTTCCCCAGCAATCTGCTATTACATGCACAGAGAGAATCATGGATAAAATGACCTGGCATTCACACATACTATAACATATCTCTCTCAAGCAGAACAGATTATTTTAAGCAATACTTGCCATCACATAGGTCTAGATAATCTCATGATAGTCTAGTAACAGAAAATGATGAATCCAATGGAATTGTTTCACAGAAGTAGGAGTCAACTTACTATGTCCCCTTGAACAAAGTGTGCTCCAAGATCCCCTCAACACCTCCAAGTGCTTGGATGACATCAGTTCGATAATTATTCAAGTTCCACAATTTACCATCATGCCGCTGGTGTGTCCACCAAAATGGATTTTGTTTAAGAACTTGATATTGTTTGAAATCAGTGCGCACACGCCACCCTTTGTCATATGCAAGTGTATGACGATCTTTCTGAAAGAGAGTGTTAATTCGAGGTATCCCTCTATCCCAAGAATCCTGCCACATTTAAAAAATAAAAAATGTTATCAGAAAATTAACACATACATGTACTTTTCTCATCGTGATGTCAATAAAAATAATTCAATAGCCGCATAAAACATCATTAAGAAGCACAATACTGGGTCAAAACAGATCTAATCAACATGGGAAAATTTCTACCAAAGACTAATTATGAATGCTATCTCATACAACTAAAAACTCAATTGAGGATCATCATAGCTAATTACAAATCAACCCATAATCAGAAGCCATGCGAATATGATAAGTGGCAATCAGAGAACTCACCTCAAGATCCTCAAGTGTTAACCGCCGATTTTGAGATTGTGCTTCTTGCCTTTTCAGTGCATACTCAGCCCAGACACGTTGGGAATCAATAAATTCACTCTCCCACGGCTGGAAAAGTTAAAGGAAAAAATCATGTTTATGAACGAATTCAGAGACATGAAGGACAAAGCTGACAAAGTTTCTCAAGAAGATACCTGAATATAACGATAGAGGTTTGGAATAAGCTGATCCTCCTCGTGACTCATACCACTCCGGAAATGTGTCACGCCAACATCAGTTTGCTGACTGTATCGGAGATCACTCTGGGGGATCAATATGTGACCCATTGATAACATACCAAGACCACCAATTTCCTTTGGAGTGTAGAATATGACAGGAGGGAATCTACAGATAAGTGCATGAGTCAACCTTAGTAAAAGAAGACTAATGATTCAAAAGAAGTACACTAGTCTAAATGAAATAACCTACCTGCTAGGCATCTTTGAATTTAATCCAATCTTAATGCGAGTTTGAATTTTATTTTCACACTTCACCAATAGATCTAGCAGCTCTTGGGTGTGCACTGTAGCTTCTCGGAAATATGTCATAAGGCCTGTTATGAAAAGCAAGAAATGCACAAATATGTCAGCAATGATCCAGAAGCTTCAGTTTTTTTCTACATATATACACAATTGCCAGATGAAACAAGATCATGACAAATATTGCATAAATACCGATTAATGCTGTATTCCATTTATTGACAATCTTCGTAAATGTTGTAGATCCTGATGACATAAGAATCTGCCTCACACGATTTTCGAACACCTTCATGTGTTCATCATCAACACGTAAAAAGGCTATAGCCGTTCTCTCTTTGGTTTGCTCATTCTGCAGATTCCAAACTCCATCTTTTGTGTTGCTGAATGCTTCTTGAGACATTCTTATCTTTGGCAATATTCGAACTTCAAATCCACACCTATCATGTGTTATAAAACAGGGTAAGGAATAAAAAAATGCAAGAATAATAAATAGAATTTTGGGTCATGCAATGCTGAATGGGAGAGATCATAGAATCCAGATCAGTTACAAAAAACATATAAGAGACTCAACCCATGGTAACCGGAGCAGATAAAAAACATAAAGAGTAGAAAGTCAATCCATTCTGATATATATATATATATATATATATATATATATATATATATATATGATTTTTCCTCTATATACAATTGTAAAAAATGAAAAAATGGAACAGCCATACTCCAAAAAATCAACAAATTAAAACTAAAGATAAATTTTCTAATTCAACTACTTTATTACTAGAAAGAAATTATAATCCCAAATAGCAAAAAGAAGGGTAAAGGGCTAATAAAAAAAAGGAGGCCCAATTTGCAAGGACCAGAAAAAAATGTTGGAAGTTCAAAAAACAGCATATGATCGGGTTAATGAGACAGATTATCAATATAAGTGGGACCACAAGTCTGTCTTTCAAAGCAGGGAAAACAAAGAAATTTAGGTATTGTTTGGTTATTGAAAAGATGAAGAGGAATAAGATTTCAAGTATATTTAAAACCTAGAGCTCTTTTTGCTTAACCAAATTAGAGATGTAAACATGTTGGATTTGCAACCTACAACTCTTTTTGCTTGACCGGGTTAGGCATGTAAGCAAATTGAATTTGCACTACCCCCAATCCTAGAAACTCCTAAAACCAATTTTACAGTTGAAAATTATCAAGATCAAATTCAAGCAATCACATGAAGGATCAATTGCCGGAAAAATTACCTACAGTACTAAAAAAGCATAAAATTGCAAGTAATATCTAAAAAAATTACGCACATGCTGAAAAGCAAATTAGGATTGTCCTTGCTGTACACAGAGACGAAGCTGTTTTCCCATTCCATTGTCGTTATACTTCTCGGAAGCCGATTTTTCATATCCCAAAACACACTTCTCCCAAGATTGACTGCAAGAAAAAGTAAATGCAAATCTCATAACAGTTGTCACAGCAGAAATATGTATTTACACATAGAGATAGCACATCAAGAAAGTACCATCATGTTTCATTAGCCTCATCCTTGCGTCTCTAGGCCAACACTTCTTGTTATTATATCCGACCATATTCTCATTGTTAGGGTCAGGATGCTCAGTAAGATAGCGCTGGATGAGATCCCGTGCCTCTTCATGGGTGAAGCGGAACAATATATGCACCCTGTCTATGTACCGAGAATACAATCGGATGGGATGTCGTGTTTCAATTTTAGTGTCAGAGTATGTAATGAATTCATTGGGCTTCTGAGGAGGACCAGCAATTTCACTAGCACGTGTTAAACCAAGAAGCAGAAGATCAAGCATTAGACCGTAGTACTGCACAACAAAGGATGCAAATTGCAGACCACGAATCAAGCCATATGAGTTAGTATGGCTCATATCCTTGTAAGATAACACGACGTTATTCTTAGCAGTGACATAATCTGCAATGTTGTGATCAAGAACCAACCGGAGAAGCCTGCAGAGAGATACAAATCACATGTCAAATTATCGATATAATAGGCAGGTCTGAAAGACTTTATTTTAGATCAAGTGAAATCTTTCATCTACCTGTTGAGCATGGTCAGATCAATCTTCTCAAAGAACTTCTCAAATTTAGTCTGAAGCATCACCACACATTGCCCATCACTCGTGTCCCATACACTCTGTAAATTGTTGATACCTTGGCACCACTTATAAACCAGAAGTGGGGGTGGCTCTGAATCAGCCGGCTTGATCCAATTGGGGAAGAGATGACGCTTGTCGCCTTCATACCATAAATACTGGTCAAGATATGCATCTGTGATTTTCTCAAGGGGTTCAATTTCATACACAGGAATCAAATAACTGTATAAATCCATGAACTCAATGCCAACCTGCAATAAATAACCACTTGTTATGAACCATGAATATTGAGTTGAGAAGAATGGTTAGAATCTTGGAAAAACATTAATAGCAAGCATTTTTTGAAACTGAAAAAGAAAACAAACTTACTTCTTTGAAAGCTCGCTGTGTAAGCAGGTGACGTTTAATACGAGATAAGGCTTCATGTGGATTATCATAAGCTTGCTCGATGAGACCCAACTCTTCCCTCTGAAGCTGGTTCAACCTCACTGCCACACTGTAAGATTCTTTCAATCTCTCAAGTGCAAGAATCAGAAGCTTCGTATCATGTTTGTATGAAAGTGGTGGAAAAGGTATGGGTGAGAACTTTCTGGACTCCAGCCAATGCACTGTGGTGGTGTAAATGGCCACTGCTTCTTCAGGCGTGACATATGGACCATCTTTCAGGTAATTGTGCTGCCTCTCCTGTGAAAAAATAGCAAAGGAAGACGAGCACAGTGAAAACATGGTTTAAAATTAGTTGAAGACGAGGAATATCTGATCTATGTGAAAGACTGGTTCCCTAATATCACTTGTACAGTGATTAACACTCATGAAAATTAAATACATAATGCAAGGAAAGTTGAAGATGGCCAATTCATTACTTGTTCTGCCTTTAACCACAAACGAGTCAACCTTCCAAGATTTTTCCGACACACTGTCTTGTCCACAGTTGCACCTCGCCTTATACGTTCACGATTATAGTGAGCAACATTTGTCCACCAATCTGCCTTAGACTTTACATAACGAAGAATCATGTTCTCGATAGGAACTGGTAGTCCAGGAACCTGCCAATTCCAACACAAAAAATCATGACACCTAGAAAGCAATAACTTTAGCAAGCAAAAAAGTGCAACTGCAACGGAACTTCACCTTCCAGGGGATGTTGGCTTTCCAACAACGCCACGCCTCACTAAGGTGCTGCAAAATTGTTCTAGCCTTGTTCTGCTTGATTCCCTCTGCACAAAGCACAATTTAAAATGCTTCAATACATTTTCCTTTCCGGAAGTATCAGATAGCAATAATCATGGCTCATTAATGAAGTTACTATACTAGCATGTGGCAAATCCTACCTGGCATTGCATCAAGAACATCGTGCATAACAGCTGCACGGAGTTCCAAGTCAAAATGGCTCTCAACACGCTGCTTGGTAACAGTCTTGGCTACTCCCTTTGAGTGACGACCTTCAAACTGTCTGGCAAGTAGATTGCCCAACCACCTCTCTAACAGAGGAACAATACCTCGCAGGAAGAAGAGCCAGACCCTCCACATAGGAGCCCAAAATCCACAACCAGGTCCTTTCCCAACTGGACCGGTGTTGAAGCGGTAATATATCAAGTGCTTCAAGTCTTTACACATTCTGATCTGTCTCATCAGTCTATATTTGTAACGGTACATACCAGTCAACTGGCCAACATGGGAGAACGTATATTGCAGCCCATCCGCCAATTGAAATGCATCAACATTTCCCAAACGGAACTGTATGTTGGCATCTATTACCAGCTTTGTTAGACGCAAGATCTCACGACAAAGATGGAAAGCATTTCCAAACCGAGACTTCTTACGCTCCTTCGTGGTGAGTGTCTTCACAGGCTTGAGATTAAAATTGTAATCAAGGTGAAGGTAGTTAAGGTTCTTCCTATGTATCAACAAGTTCAGCATGTTGTAACCCTGTCTGCACACTTGAAGACCCGCTTCTGCCCAATCCAGTTCAGTTGTCTGGAAAAACTTAGTTGCCTGGAGAGACCTGAACAGATGTTTCTTTTTCTGGGCCTTGGGAGGTCTGTGATGCAATTCATTTAATACAAAACACTTCAGCAGCTTCTGGTAGCTAACTCTAACTTTAACAGGATATGATGGAGGGCTGCAGGGTAAAATTCCATCATCAGTACTGTCATAAAATTTACAGGAATGAAACTGGACAATAGAAATATAGAAGGAAATGCACAAAGAAACAGCACAAACCAATGCTCCTTGTACCACTCTGATACAAGGGGAATGTCTTCAGCCCGCCGCATCCGACCTGATCTCATGTTAAATGGACGTGGAGCAAACAGTAATGAAATGCCTGCAGCTGTCGTATCAGTGTAAAGTTGAGTGCCTTGCAGCAAAGGTTCCACCCCCTCAGGAAGGGTAAAATCATCATCATCTTCTACTTCATAGCCTTTCTTCTCCCGTCGGTCTGCCTTGTTAATGGCTGGTATTGGGTGTATCAGAGGATCATAATAGAAAGCTGGCAAATCAGGATCCTCCGTCTTTATGTACATCACCATTGGAGTATGATATATACCAAGCCTTACTTTCCTCGGCCTATTGTTATAAAGGTGAGGAAATGCAATTTTGTACTCTGTTCGAAGTGGTGAACGAATAATGAGCTTGTTAATATCATTAAATTCATTCCAGTCCTCATCTCCTTTCTCCATATCACGATACAGAGGCTCAAATTTGGGACCTCCTGCAAAGCAAAGAAGAGAATAACAGGTCTGAATTAACAGAGTTTATAAACTAACTCAATGAAGAATGGATCATTATGATTCATCTCCATTATAGCAGCAATAGAAGAAACACTTCCATGGTTAAAGTTTATCCACTCAACCATATCAGAAAATTCCAGGCAATGATTAATTCCTCGGTTATAGTTTGATAATCGCAAATTGTTCCATGAACTTTTCAATGTTAAAAAACATCATCTTTTTTCCTCTGGACAGAAGTTAATAAAAAATACACACTGACATTTGAGAATATCTATGAGGATCTCACCCATCGACACTTAATGCATTAAAAAGTATCCAGTATCCACACAGTCACAGTGAGGATCCCATAACCAATCATATCATGCAAGCAGAAAAAATAATTTAATACCCCCACCATCAGCATGCTACCGAGAACTAGCCTCATAGTTATGCTTCTTAAGGTAGCATCATATATGCATAACAAGAAATGACAACATACAAAAATCAGATTTTGGATACAAATAGAAAGTCTTTGAGTAAGGGTGGGAGGTTCAACGTATGGCAAGGCAATCTCTGTTTTTTTGTGTGGCATGTGCGAGTAATGTAAGGCAACAGTGGTAATACTGTACAAGAAGAGATAATTTGTCACTCCATTAATATTGATGTTTACAGATTATTACTTTTTTTATCTTGTAAAAAAAAAAGGGCTGCACAACAACGAGCAGCTGAACACTTCCCAAAGAAAGATAAGAATGAGTAGCACAAGAACTCGTACCAGGTATGCACATGTTCAGAGCCTTCGCGGTGAAGAATGACTCCATATCAAACAAGTAGAAATAGTTTCGGTCAATCAGATCAGAAAGAAGCTGCCCTGCCAACCTATGGAGAGTCGCCATGATGGGAAGCGACAAATGCCACTTCCTATAACTGGGGCCATTGATGAGCTTAGTTTTCACCAGTGGTTTGTGATCATAGAACCAGGTGTATACAGCAGAGTCTTCTTCCTCATCCAGCTCCAGCTGTATTGGTTCTAGCGGATCGACATCCAGTAAGTTATCTGCATAATCTAATGGAGGCTCTTCATCATCAAAAGGAGGAAATCGCATCCTCTTAAAATGGCGCCGGTCCCTTTTCTCCCTTCGCATCATGATCCACATCGTACCCCACTATAAAATCAACAAATTAAAAAACACAATGTTCATGGCCATTGTTAAGGCTCAAGAAAAAAGTGTGTCGATATATATATATATATATATATATATATATATATATATATATAGATTTCCGATAATATGCGGTCGGTGCGGTCGCGCGGATTCGACGTGCGTCGTCCGATCGCGGGTCCATCGCATCCAACGGTCGACGTGAATCGCACCCGACCGTCCGATGCGATGGACCCGTGATCGACGGCCCGTGAATCGCGACCGCACGACCGCACGACCGTATAATATCACGACTCTATATATATATATATATATATATATATATATATATATAGAGAGAGAGAGAGAGAGAGAGAGATTAATGGTATGGTACGGTCCGTGCGAACCATGCATATACATCCCTTATTGAGGTATATGCGTCGATAGAGAAAGCATATCATCTCATCAAAGCATATACATCATTGGGTTATATGCTTCCTTCATCGACGCATATACACCTTTAAGGGGTGTATATACATGGTTCGCATGGACCGCATATTATCATTCAACTATATATATGTGTGTGTGCATATATATATCAGAGAGAAAGAGATCCAAGCTGGATTTCCCTAGCACATATTAATGTGATATTTCCCTAGCTCATTTTAATGTGATTTTGGAGCAGTATAACACTTGCCAAAAAATGAACATAGAAATCAACAAGCATACCTGTGCCAGATATATAGGCTCAACGACCAATGGTATTTCATTGACAAATGTGATCGCCCCTGTGATGTGATACAAAATCTTCACATGACGGACCTACACACAGAAGATTCTAGTGTGAAATTCTGTCAAGAACCAGCAATGTGTATAGAAAGGATAAGTAGGCAAAACAGAAATCCCAGGGAGAAAGAAGGAAAAGAGGGTACCTGCTCCCAAGGCATCGGCATGTTCTCTAATAGTTTGTACACGGCATGCGGAATGAACTTAAGGGCACCTAAATAAACACGCTTGTCATGACGAAATTTCTTTGATGACATATCTCCATGGTCTCTGCATAATTAAAAAGGAAGGCAACAGAAATCATTAGCTCATAAATTGGCTTCTTCTTTCTTTTTTTCTTTTTCCTTTTTTATTTTGTTTGCTTCAATTCAGCGCATATAATCAGAAACAGCTGGGATAAGTAATCCAAATACTAAGCCCATGTTTGATTTAGGAATAGGATAAAGGTAGAATCAAAATGATTGTTCTGCTAGAATAGAAATAGGGATCAATATTCCAATTCGTGCTTGGTTATTCAACGGATAAAAATGCGTAACTGGAGTAACTGCATATATAAAAACCCAAATGAAGTGGCACAGCCGGTTTGCACAACATGTGAAGAACAAGATAAAGATGAACACCTTCAACTCCGCAAAGATAGAAATTCCTAGAGTTCACATACGGTGCCTTGAGTCCAATAGGAAGAAGAGATAAATTAGATGCACTGCATCATGTCAAGTATCTCCCTGGAATATATTCATTTGGTTTTATCTGGGGTAAACACTAGTTGGGACATCTTTGTGCAACCAAGTGGATTGAAGGGAATACTCATGGGCATTCCTATTCCTATTTGGAATTAATTATCGAAACAAACAAGGGCTGAATTTTACAGGATATAAACTCAAAAGACTATTGCAAAGTGATACTGAAGATCAAAACTAAGTTCTTTATGTACTTATGGTGTACTTGTTAAAAAAATCAACTAAAACTAAAGCTTTCCCAGATACACCTCATGAACCCTCTTCCGAGAAGAATCTAATGCATGGTTCACATGTGTAAAACCATGTAAACTATTTTTTTTTCCCTACAAAAGCTATATTTTGGGTGTGTTTTTCAGCACAGGTTTTTTACATTCTATTAGTGTAAATATCGATTCTTGCACAATTGGTTCGGCCACACCTTTGAAACCCAAGCTTTTCCAAACCAACGCTGTGCAATGGGAAACAACAATTAAAAAAAATCATGAACCCAAATCTAGAATGACTGATCGACAGGAAACCAATTCAACTCTAAACCTCCATTCACTCCGCCCCAAAATCAATTCATGTCAAGTGCTCATCCAATCAAACTAAACAACAAATCCAACAAAAAAATATCATCAAACAGAGAGATCGAGTGGACCTGATGATCTTGCGCACGTGCTCGGGGGGCATGTCCTCCTTCTGAGTCTCCACAAACCCATGCTTCCTCTTGTCGCCGTACCTCTTTTTTTTTTTTGCTTGGTAAATAAGCTTTCTTTTTCATTCAATAAACCTCTACAAAATGTACATCAAATGAGGTTAGATAGATGGAGAAAGGTTGGGGGGGGGGGGGATTGGGAGAGGTCAAAGTTGGGTCAGAAATGCAACCCAACAATGCCAGATACTTTGATACATAGGAAAAGGTGTACTTGGGAACTAGAGATTACAGGATTAAACAACCTCCATTTTTTGTTACCTTATGCCTTTCTGATGAGGATGCGACCAGCTTTGTCTTCCCCAATTAAAGCCCGAATTTCACTATTCAGTTGTGAAGGTCTGAATATGGTGCTACCAATTTCGGATTGCCATGCCGCAAGGGCATCTGCCACCCGATTACCTTCTTGATAGACATGAGAGACCTTCCATTCTGTAAATCTGGAGGAGATGTGCTGAATTTCACGAAGATCTCTCAATGCATTCCACGGGATGAGACCCCTACCTAGCGCCCAAGCAACCACCGTAGTTGAGTCTGATTCAGACCAAACTAGACTTCCTGGAAGATTTTGGAGCCTCATACCAGCTAGCAAGCCTTTGAGCTCCAAGATATTAATAGAAGCAGCCTGTGATCTCTCAGCCATAGCAAGAAGACAGTCTCCTCGAGAGTCCCGCACCACCGCCCCAAACCCATAACGATCCTCCCCAAGAGAGCCATCTGAATTGATCTTGACCCATCCAGGAGGGGGAGGGACCCATTTCACTGGGATAGAAATAGAGGACTTTGCTTCCAAAACAATGCCAAAGAGAGATAAAAGAGCTAAAGATAATGGAGAGCCTGAATCCTCGATGGACACCCCAGAAAATCTGGACTTAGTAGCTAGTATGATCTTCCTCACCAGTAGTGGTTTCGAAAGTGCACAATGCCTGAAAATTTTTTCATTGCGAGCTTGCCAGATAGTCCAGATTGTGAGTGCCAATATGAATTGAAGGATCATCTTTTCACCATCGTTAATAGCCCCCTTCAAGAACCATAAAAAGAAATCACCCAAACAGTCTTTCCTTTCTCTCTTGAGCTTCAGTGATTTTAGAATGGATGTCCAAAGGTAGGCTGAGAAGGGACAATGCATAAATAGGTGAGGGGAGGTTTCCACATTGGAAGAGCATAGCACACATTGACTAGATGGAATAAGTCTCCATTTCCATAGACGATCACAAGTTGGAAGCTTGTTTAAAGCAGCCTGCCAACAGAGGAAACTTCGTCTAGGTGGTTGACTAGAGTGCCAAATAGATTTAGTCCAGTCAAGTGTAGGTTTCGATCTTCTAATAAAATTCCAAGCTGCCACACATGAAACCTGCCCTGTTTTGCTACCAGTCCAAATCAGAATGTCTGAACCACAACCTCCTATTTCCAGTTCATTGATTGCTTCCCAAATAGCATCGAATCCAGCAGGCCAATGAATAGGTTTCTTCCACTTACCTGCATGGATAAGACTTGCAACCGGAGTAGAGTTTGGAGGGCCCCAATGGAGGTTAGACTGGCCATTGAAGTGGTGTTTCAGACCAAATCCTTTTAACCAAGGATCCTCCCAAAGGTTAATAGTGGTGCCTTCAAAGATGATGTACTGGACTTGGACTCTCAACCATTGGGCTGTAATCAATATTTTTTTCCAAAGGGGAGAATCCGAAGAGGATGGAGAAGCATTCCATACTGTATTCCTTCTGCAGTATCTCTTCTTTATCCAGGAAGCCCAAAGGGACTGATTATTTGTGGCAATTTCCCAAAGACGAGTCCCCAAAGCAGCTAAGTTCCATTCCGATACTCTTTTGATACCTAAGCCTCCTTCCGCCCTTGGGAGACAGACATCAGCCCAGCTGACTGCATGAAGCTTCATTCTCCCTTCTTCTCCAGCCCAAAGGAACCTTCGACAAATTTGTTCTATAGTTTTCACTGTTTTTTTGGGCAAAGAAAACCCAGCAGTCCAGTAGAAGCTAAGGTTGATAAGTACAGAGTTAATTAGCTCAACACGTCCTGCTTTAGAAAGATATATGGCCGTCCAGACTTGCAGTCTTTTTCGGACCTTGTCCACCAGTGGAGAGCATGAAGCATTTGAGAGATAACTAGACTGTAATGGAAGTCCAAGATGCTTCACCGGGAGCTGACATATCGGAATTCCCAACCCCGTAGAGAGAAAGTTGCCATCATTAGATGTGAACAGCTGGCTCTTGGAGGGATTGAGGGAGAGACCAGATGCTTTTGAGAAATCTGACAGAATGAGTTGAAGAGCAATGGCAGAGGCATGGGAGCAGTCAGTGAAGATGATCAGATCATCCGCAAAACAGAGGTGAGAGATATTGTGGGCAGAGTTGATGAATCTCCCCAATCTTCCTGAATTGACTGCCTCTTCAATAGAATGAGAAAGCGCATTCATTACAAGGACGAAGAGAAGCGGAGACAGAGGATCCCCTTGTCTCAGTCCACACTTGGCTTGAAAGAAATCAACTGGGCTACCATTGACAAGAACAGAGAAGGACGCAGTTTGAACACATTGTAGAATCAGTTGCACCCAAGAGCCCGGAAAATTGAGGCTATTCAGCACCTCTTTCAAAAAATCCCATCTTACACTATCAAAAGCTTTTCGGAGGTCCACCTTCACGCATGCTCGACCAGAAGAAGAAGAAGTTCCCAGATATCGAACGAGTTCATGTGCAAGCATTGTGTTGTGGACAATGTTTCTGCCCTTCACAAACGCAGATTGGTTCGGAAGAACAAGCTTCGGAAGCACGCCTTGGAGCCTTTCTGACATAATTTTAGTGATGGTCTTATAAACTGAGTTACAGAGTTGAGCTGCCTTGTCGCCGTACTTGTGCGCCTTTTCCAGCAGCTTCACGCATGCCTTGTCGCCGTACCTCTTCGAGTTGAGCTGCCTCCACTTGTGCGCCTTTTCCAGCAGCTTTTGCTCCGCCTCCGCCGGCGTCGTGTACGACGGCTGCGCGGCGGGGGGAGGCGGAGGAGGGGCGGCCGGTGGGGGCACCACCGTCCCCGGCGGCGCGATCGGAGGCTGTCCTCCGTTCCACATCTCTGAGGGACCTAATCGAAGGAAGGAGAACTAGCAATGGAAGGGAAATCTAGGATTTCAGTAGGGTTTATAGGGTTTTAACTATAGAGAGTGGAAGCTGTTGGAGCTTTTCGGGGTTGGCTTTGCATCCCCGAAAAAACTATTGAAGAGGAGGTAAAACCGTAAAACGAGTCGCTTGTGGGGTTTATATACAGGTCCCAGGTCCGAGACTCGGACAGGCCATGAAAGTGGAGCAGATCGCTTGCACCGCCTTATTTGGTGCATCGTACGGTTCAGATTAATTCGTCATACAATATTATTAAAAAGGGAAATTTAAAAAAAAAAATTTGACTTTTGGCCCAGGTCAGTTTATTTGCAAAACTGGTCTGGGCCTGTTTTAACTTCGATCAACACGCCCACGTGATACGGTGGACGCGTTGACCGATCCACTAACTGTCATGGTGGAGATGTGATTGAGAACCACGTGACGTGTCGGGGTTGAAGTGGAGATGTGATTAATTTTTATTTTATTTTATTTCTTATGTATTGTTTACACTTTTATTTTAATAGATTATTTGTGGAAATGAGATAGATGGATCCTACTAGTTATTGAAAAAATTAATATAAGGATTCAATAAGTAAACAAACATAAAAAAAATAAGCAAGAATCTATTCCAAAATACAAATCATACTTATCATAATTTTTTTCTTTTTCAAAAAAATATTTGGTTAGAAATAATACAGGAAAGATAAGGGCCGACTTTAATTTAAAATTAAGATTAAGTTTAAATTTTAAAATTTGAATAAGATTACAAATTGAATTTTATAAAACAACCATTTAATATAAAAAAAAGTCCAGCCTTATCATTCTTAGATTATCTCTAAAAAAATATTACTTTGAAAAAGAGAAAAAAAATTACGATGAGTATTATTTATATTTGATAATGGATCCTAGCTTATTTTTTCATGCTTGTTTACATATTAGATCATTTTATAAATTTTTCTAACACCTAATGGAATTCACCTATCTTATCTAATCGGCGGAGACGTGATTTCTCAATCACTTCTCTGCCGTAGTTGTCAGTGGATCAGTCAGCGCGTTGCGTGTACACACTGACCTGGGTTAAAACAGGCCACATGACCAGTTTTGTAAATAAACTAACTCTGTGCCCAAAAGTGAAATTTACTTTTTAAGGGGTTATTTTTTAAAATTTCCCTATTAAGAAAAGGAGAAATTAATTAGGGTCCTCAGAGTCACCCCCTATTAGCCATGTACCGGCCAGAATCAATGAGAGCCAAACCTGGCCCGCTTTGCTCCTATCATTCTTCATTCGCATTCACCGAGCCACCTCCCACAACTCCTCGATCGAGCGGCATAGCAGCAGTTTCCCTGAGACCACCGCGAGCAAGGACCATAGCCGGGACACCATAGGACAATGGCAAAAGAGGTGTTCAATTGTCTCCTCCTTACCTCGACACAGAGAGCACAGGGTCTCCTTGAGGGGTCTCCACCATGCCCGATGCGGTTCTGTAAAAGAAACCAATTGAAGCATTTGACTTTCAATGGAATTTTAGCACGATGAAGGTGTTGTCAGCCATCACCTCTCGGGTCCATCATTCTTAACCCAGCCGGACCGAATAGCACTGCCCGGTTTTCCCCGGCCCAAGCCACCAAGTCCTACCACCCATCTTCCGGCCTAATCCCCTGCAAGAGCCCCAACAGTTCGGAGAAACATTCTTTTCAATATTGACAAGTGAATGCTCTATGAGCATAGAGCTCCTTTACATGATTACATCTAAGCATTGAGTAATACATGCAAGGACATTTAAATGATTATGTGTTCCTCTAGCAAACCATGTCAAATATGTAAAAATCATTAGTGTGATAACAAATCAAATCATAATCACTTCTAGAAATTATTAAACTATGCCTTGCTTGCATTTGGTGAAGTGTATATTACATCTTCTATATAAATACATACATCATTAGATATCATTAGATGAGACATATTATTTATAAAAAAAAATCAAAACATATGTAGACTGTATTTACGACCAAAAAAAAAGCTGAGCATGTAACAATTTCCAAAGATGCACTCTTTTATTGTATTATTCATAGAGCAAACCATCTAAAACATCACAACAAAAACATACACTCCCCCAAAACATTAGGCTCGCCCACAAGACTTTTTCAATTTTCATCACTACTTAAACGAGAGGAAGGAAATAAAAAACATGAATGAAAAAGATGGGGTCCATTTTTGCTGTGAAGATAGATCACTTTTACAGGCAATAACAACATTCGAAATCCTTTCTCATGTACAGTTGAAAAAAAAAAAACTATATCACACAACCAGCTATACTTTTTTTCTCACATGTACACATGAACATTATCATCAAATCTTAAATACCCTGTGCCCCAATTGGGGGCACCTCCGTAAAGAATCCGCAAATCGTCACCACTTCCCAATATCGATGGACTGTACACTTGTCGCTGGTGCGAACTTTATGTGCGACGGTGACACGAAAACAAGTGATTTTGTTGGGCATTATAATATTACAGTAATGACAATAACAACAAAAAAAAAGGCGCATAAGCAGCTTCTATTCACAGTTGGTGATGACAAGCTGATGGTGGCACGCTTTCACGGTGTGACGTTCATTGAGATCTCCTGTTGGTGGGGCGGGCTCTGCACATCTTGATAATTGGGGATGACTAGCTGCTGCAGTGGTTTGAGTGCGGATGTGAGCTGTGAGAACGAGGGGCGCAGGTTCGGGTCCCTGAAATTGAAAAGAGAAACAACTCTGATTCAGTATTTATATTTATTTAAAGTATGGATAATTCAATGTACATGTCGTGTCCATATCTAACATATATTACAAGGGATACGACACTCGCAAGATACAAGTGTCCAAAATTTTGAAAAGTTCAAATGCTTTCGACGACATTGGACACAAAGTGCAGACATCTCACTTACTGTAACAAATTAGTTCTTTTCAGTCCCTAGTGTGAGACTCACATGTAACAACATATGTCAGTGTCTCATTGGGGTTTGATAAGAACTAACGGGATCCAACACTAATAGAACACTGATAAAAATTAATGGGATCCAACACTGATAGAATCGCATTCCCTCATTAACATTTTTTTCTTAATTAACTATTGTGAGATCTATACTCATATGAAGCTCTACATAATGTTCAAATATAAATGGAGTTGATAGTTGTTATGCTATTTTAGTTATATTGATCTTTTATAAATTATTGATGCAGGCGTTTTTTTAAATAATTAAAATATAATTTATTTATTGTTGTCATGTCTTTGCTGTGTTTGTGTCCTATTTTTTCAGTATTTGCAATGTCACCGTGTAATGCCCGTGTCCATGCTCTATTTATTTACAATACTGTTAATCAAGAAAAAATATACGTCCATGATTCTACTACTGTAGATAAGGTGTCTGAGCATAAGAGCAAAGTAGGTTTTATCAATGAAAAGTGATCACGATCAACTAAGGCAATCAATAATGGATGAAACTTCAATTTATTATAAAAGTGACTAGCATCAGATATGGTTATAGACGTAGGGAAAGAGCAAGCAATTTTACATTTATTCTAAATACTTACGTTTGCCAACACTCCCATATTATTCTCGCAACGAGCGGATCAACCTCTTTTGGGATGTCTAGGCGTTTGTTCTGAAAACCGACGGCACCTACGACTTGCATCGGGTTCATCCCACTCCAAGGCATCCTCAATGTCGCAAGCTCCCATAAGATTATACCAAAGCTATATACATCACACCTGCACAAGGTCCAGGTATATACAAGGAGATTGTAGAGTTGGAGATGATGTGAAATTCATGACATAATGAAGCAAGTTTAAATACCCAGCCAGGAAAATTTGGAAGTCTTTTTTTAATGTGTTGGCCGCGTAAAATTTTATTATTTGAAAGTCAGGAATAAATTTTTACCATTAAGACAAAAAAACAGATGCATATATATATATATATGTCAAGTGAGCTGCACATGCTTAGCGTAAACCAATCTGCACACAGCCTGGGATTGGTTCTTTCGCTGGTCCCATGGTTTGCTTTCCATAGGTCTCGAGTTCGAATCCCGCAAAGATTTCGAGTCTAATTATAGAACATATCAACACTTTTTGTTTAGGTCCCTATGTTAGTTCATTATAGAAATATCTAGAAATTCTCATCACATTTTAAAGAGTTGGCGCCACTAAAGCATTATCACAAGATTATCACAAGATGTAGCACCTTTTATTTCAGCCATGACCATAGATTTTTCCTGTCAAATTTTTTAAACCTAGTGATTGGAAGGCAATTTTTAAGAGGTAAAAGTTAATCAAGCGGTAGACTATGAAACAGCGAAAGTTTTGAAGCAGATACAAGAACAAATATGTTTGCATAGAAAGAAGCAATCATTAATATATCGATCAGATTGATGAGCCCCAAAGCACAAACCATAACAGTGGCATGTTAGAACAAAAAAAAATATTTTACTTACTTCTCATTGGATTGTTCATTACGCAGAACCTCCGGCGCCATCCACTCAGGCTGATACAGCAAAATAAAACATTTTAAGAATATATATTTCTAAGAGAATAAGGCACAATTTTTACCAGAAACATTGGGTCATTATCAATGAAAACTACAAAAGATAAAGGGCACAACTTACCGTTCCAGCAGTCGACTTGGATGACAAAAATGTGTTATGCTTCAAGCGGGACAGCCCAAAATCACAGACCTGCATATTATTGGTTCAGAGAAGTTGTCAATAATTGAGCATGAACTACCTGTCAAAGACCATCAGAGAAGCCCGTGCACAATGAACAATGACAGATTCTGACAACATTTTGGGGTCAGCTATGCTGACTAATTTTTGTCATTCAACTCTATTAAGGGCCATGTCCTTTGTAACATATTCAATCAACATAACATTCCTTATAGCTGCCATCAGCTTAGTAAACCTATACTTCGTCTGCTGAACCCTTTCAACTTCGACCATATCATTATTCTATTGGTGGACACCATGTTGACCAAAAAAACAAAATGGGTCTATCAATTTGAAATAAAATTGGCAGACACCACCTTTTTCAAAAAAAAAAAAAGACCATATCCTCACCCTGTGATCTTTGTTCCATATGTCCAATCCATCTCATATGATTTTCCCTCATCTCATCCTCTTTTGTAGCAATCTCTAATTTCTCACGAATATACCATCTCTGACTTCTCACGGATATACTAACTTCTTATTCTATTCTATTCTTTCTCACCTTGTCACTCATCCATCTTTATATTTTCATCCAACAATTATATGTCACATGGCATATAAAAATAATCCCACAGCCAATGGCTACAAAAATTCACGAAACCTTCATCTGATGTTTGATACTGATAAGGCATGGATTCTTTCTTCAATTTGGTAAGCAAGGCTCAGAACAAGAATCTAACTAGACATACTAACTTAAATATATAATGCAGTATTAATTTTCCCAAAACAAAATCAGCAGCTACTTACACAAAGAAAAGTTTTAAGATGATGACAATCCAATTCTTACCTTAACATTCCAATTCTTATCAACCAAAAGGTTTGGTGATTTTAGATCTCGGTGGACAATAGTTGGTGTGCTAGTGTGCAAGCAGTTCATGCCCTTGGCCTACAAAGAAGGGACAACATACAATTCCAGTTGAAATGAACAAGGAGCATATACAACTACCTAAAGCAGAGAAACAACTATGCCTAAAAAATATATTACCACATCCAGTGCCATTTTTATCCGTCTTTTCTCATCAAGTTGGAAATTGGGACGGTGAAGAATCCGGAACAGGCTTCCTCTGGACAACAAAAAATTGCAAATCAGTGAAAAGATTTGTGATTCTCAATTTCTCATTCATTCTGATACTAAAGGCGTGTATTAGAATTTTAACAAAGTTACAAGTTAAGATGTTAGCACGCACGCACGCACACATATATGTACAAATACATAAATCTATACTTACATATCCACGTATATGTATGTATGCATTTTTGTAAAGAAATATAAGATTAAATCCTTCAATGGGCATCACTCTCTCTTTGGAGTTCATTTTTTTATTAACTGAGATTGAGAAGCTAAAACATATGAATGGAAACTTCTATGTTAAAAAAAAAAACAGAGAGCAAAACAACAGTTATTTTTTCCAAAAGAAAACCACCATGAGAGTTGTTATAAAGCACAAGGAGACTTCTACCTTGGAAGAAATTCTGTGACAATTGAGAGGTTTGGAGGGCGAGTAACAGCACCCATGAAAAGAACAACATTTGGATGACGCAGCCTACGCATTATGCACACCTGATATGAAAACCAGCATAGCTATATTAACATTACTGGAAGAAGTATCAGTATATAATACTAAAAGAATACACACAGAAAGCCTTTTTTCAAATAAGAAATATACCAGAATACTTTCTACATTGTATATATATAAAAAAAGATGATGTGATTCAGTAGGGAGAAAAATCTCACGGGCAAGAATTTCTCATTGGGACCCAAGTAAAAATGTAAATGGTAATTAAGAATTCTCAAAATAGAAAATAGTGAGTAGTTGTATTGTCACACCTCGCTTCTAAGCTCATCCAATGCGTCCCCCGAAAAGTCCTGGTCTAAGAACTTCTTCACAGCCACTTCCTGCAATTTTACAATATATTGCAATCAAAGTACTTATACCATATATTGATGGATCCTTCTTTAACCCCAGGTCCTCAAACCAAATTACACTTAGCCAAAAGGAAAGGTATAAATGACAAACATAAGGATTGCATTTCAAAATTTTCCAACATATTCATACGAAGGTACTTGAAAGATGGGCAAAATTGCAGTCTTAAAATGACATCATTCAAAATAATGTGTTCTTTCTTAAAAAAAATGATGCTAGGAATGAGGGCAGAGGCATTACTGAATACAAAAGAAAGTGCATGTTTGTTAAAATTTATAAGCCATAGATTATAGTTTTTAGCTTAAAATAAGCAGTTATTGCATATTTGTTTAAACTTATTGAAACTTATTTAAGCTAAAAACAACTTTAAAAAGTCATAATCTCTAAGCTGGGTTAGGGGTGTTTTTCAAATTATAACTTATAGATTATTGAGAAAAAAAATCTGTTGGATTACTGCCCTTCACTTTATTACTAAAGACAAAGTTTTTCATCTCTTCTAAATATTCCTTTCATCTTTCAAAAATTTGAAATAACACATGTAAGGTTAAAACTTTAGGTTGTAGTGTTTTTTTTTTTCATGGATAAAATCTAGATTATAGCTAGAATATTTTGGTTGTGTTTTTTATAAATATATAAAGTTGTATATTTTTTTCTTTCAAGTTCTTTTTTTTTAAATTAATGTGGAATCCAAGATTTCATTAATTTTTTTACATAACATTTAATGTTTATAGAAGATGAGTGGTCATCATCATTTTATAAGTAAAATCATATTCTTTTATCAAAGAGAAATTAAATTAAATTTCTACTTTTAGAAGGGATATTTTTGACAATTACACTGTAAAAGCTATTTTACAGCTTATTCTAACAAACATCAACAACTGTTTATTCTCTGCTTTTCAACAGCTACAACAAACATATCAACTGCTTATCAGAAAAGTTATAGTCTATAATCTATATTCTAGCTCTGTCAGACCATAATGAAAACAAGTCATAATCTATAATTTGCAAATTTAAGTTACAACAAACATGGCCAAAGCACTATAGAAGGTTTTCATACTGATGTTGCAGACAAAAAAAACATGAGGTATATTTTCTCCAATTGTAAAAAGACGGTCATCATTTAACAAAGCTCATATTCAGAAGTTCCACCCATAAACAGCACAGGTTTTTCACCAGATTAATATCCTAAAAATGCTTAGCAATTAAATTTATACAAAAAAAGGCAATGTTTACAAGCATGAAGACCATGTGCAAAATAATCCAAAATTTGAGATCAATAGAAAATGCAGATGAACAAAATGTGATTCTCAAGAGATCATTAATACATTTTTCTTAGAATTCAATGATTTTTAGAGTAAGAACAGCTATGCAGATATAAACTCACCGTGCCATTCCAATCGGCATGGTACACCTCTCCATATGAACCTATGCATAGAAACAAGAATGTTGATCAGGAACACTTCAAGGTGTTAATTAGAAGACAGAACATAATCTTATTATCTGTTTTTTTATATTTTGTACTTGGAGACATATCTGATCACCTTTCTGTATTTCTTTCCTTGTTTTTATGAAAGCAAGACCACAATGTCATTCTCAGTGTTTTAGAGTTTAAATATCTGAAATGGAAGCAACTAATAGAGGAGGGCAACAGCCTTAAAGAAGGGATGGCCTTGAAAAAAAATCAACTGACCCAAATCACCCAATTGAATGGGTGACAGGATATGTTGGTCTTAATTCAACATATATGTTCAGTGTGCTAGATAAACCAAAAATAAACATTATATTGGGATTATCCATATAGAGATAAGTATTTGATATACATGCAAAGTCTGCCAAACAGCACTTTCTTTCAGAACCTTGCCTCTGAATCCTCTGAAGATTTCAGATTTTGGAAAGGAAAATGCTTCACAAGAGTGACATTTACTTACTGCTATGACTTGCAAACCAGATGAGTCCAGAAACCATAATTATGTAAGAATATGGACCTTAAAGTCATTGAGCTCATCTAGCTATAGACAATAGTAGACAAACCGAACCATAAATATGATAATTTTTAATTTGTATCACAAATCTTCCTCAAAAAAGGAAAATCTTTGTATTATATAATTACTCTCAATTTCCTGAAAGAAATGTAGAAAACGGGAATTTTTGAAAGATTAATTAACTACCCAAAGTTTCTCAAGTCCAGCCAGTAAGAATTTATTACCTAGTTCAATCCTTTCACCAAGAATGAGACCATCCCATGGGATCTCCCATTCAGCCACTTCATCTAGCATTGGATCAAGCCTGCTTGAACTAGCATAAATTTGCATATTTCGATTTCCTTGATCCATCAATACTGAATCCCCTTCCATATATCTGTCATACATCAGCTTCCTCCTATCACGTTTATCATCTAGGTTTTGCCTGTGCTCTTTCACCTCATAGACTGCATTATTCCTATTTACTATTCCATGACCATGATCTTCTTCCATATTCTTATTTTCTGAAAATGGATTTGGCACGGATGGCCTGTCTACTTGGGCATCACTATTATCAGAAAGATAACCAGTCATCTGTTTTGTCCTCAAGGGAACCATTGAACCTTGTCTTCCAGAAGGAAAACCACCAAAATTTCCAGATGCATTGCGGTTTGTATCATTATCTAATGTGTGTCTTGCAGCAGAGTATGACGAACCCTCGGCAACATTTGCATGGTGAATTCCAGTGTGGACTCTCTCAAAACCAGATGAGCTGGATGCCATTTTAGGATCTTTGACTCCAACATTTTTCTTTAATACAGGTCCTCCCACGACATTGTTTTGCTTTATATTAGGATCCTCATTACAGATAGAGCGGTTTTTCCAAACCAAAGGCAGTGGAGGTCTACCAGGACCTGAAACAATATTGTCTTTAGGCCTCTGGAAATCATTCACTTTATTCACTGCAACTTTGCTCTGTGAAGAAGGTTTTCCAAATCCAGTGATCCGGAATGGATCGAGATCAGCAAAAGGGTCTCTAGAATCCGTAGTATTTTGTGAATATGGCACCGCATTGAGCTTCTCGTGCACCCCATTCACATCTGTAGAGACATCAGAAACCCCTTTCGATGAAGAAGCAGAACTTGATGATGATGGGAACTGATTTGATCGATCAACTGGAAATATCATGCTTCCTTTGGAACTGCTTTCAGCAATTGATGGCAGCATTCCACTACTTGTACTTGGAAAAGGACCAAACACAGAGTTTTCAGATCTTAGTTTTCTATCATACATCCCACTGTTTTCTGAGGTAAACATTTCAGCATCACTTTTACCAGCACCTTGGAGAGAGCCAATTATATTGAGATCAACACCTGTGTCACTTCCCCCACGAGAAGTATAACTTTTGCCTAATCTTGGGTTGTATGAATTCAACTGAGAATCCATTCTACTCAGAATGTCAGGAGGAATAAGAGTCCCTGGAGCACCCATGAGATCAACCAAAAACTCCCTGATGCAGACAATTAGAAGTTAGCATTACAAAAATATTAGAAATAGGAACCAGCAGCAAAATGTAACTAACTCAAATATACATAGCACAAAGGAAATATGTTTTTGTATAATAATTAGATTTGATATAATGTACTGCGAAACAAGCAGGTTGTTCTCTTGTGCAGTATGATATTAAAATCTGTTTTGAAGAACCATCTCCATTTGCTATAGAAAAAAATAGTTAACTAATGACAATAAACCAAATTTACACCGACATTGATGAACAATTAAAAAGACTTGAATACATCTGAATTCTAAAGGAACTGATAATGTATTTTTTGTAATCCTTAGTAAATGACCCTTACATAATCTTTGCAAGCAGTGGGCTTACGATACATCTTGCATTTTTCTGGATATATATATATTATTTGGATTTTGAAGTATATTTGTATAGTAAATTTTCACCAACGCTTAAGTTACACCTTTTCAGGGAGAATTTCTATAAATTACTGGAACAGGACTACTTGATCAAGCAAAATTTAACATACTTTATCACCCAAATGGAAGGGAGCCCTTAACTTCTAGGTTTTGCAAGGCCTATAGCTCTTGTGCAGAATCAGATGATGAATGAAATACCCACTCTGCCTAGCCCTCAAACTGAATATGCTCACACCACTAACAGCATTCAGGTACTGATTATGAATTAAAATGTTCAACATGATAGTTTGTGGATGCTCCACCATTTCAAAGATCCACCACACCCACACTCATTTAGAAAGCAAATCTGGTTTGACGCAGAATTGTCTGAACCTCAATTATGGTCAAAAAGAGTGAAGAAGGAATGTGTAAATCATATGGGAAGTTTGCAAGCAAACTAGCTAAACTTCAAGGGGGAAGAAAATACAGATCTAAAGCAAATTCACAATGTCATTAATTATTCAAGACCTGGAATGAACTAAAAAGAATGGAATCTATTCTTCGAACTGCATACACAGAAAGTAAAATTAAAATGGAAGTCCTAAAAAAGAAAAGAACTTAGCATGGCAAAACAATGGTAAATCAGTACCTATCCTCCAACTTTACTATGTTGACTGCATCTTCCTCAACACCAGTGTAATGATTTCCTTTGATAAGTTTGCATGGAATACCAACACTGTCCGCCAATACCTGCATTGATGAGTTTTAGCCCACTGATTGTTAGATTTTTCTATATTGGACATGAAAAGAACTTAAGCATGCGGTTTAAACATTATATTTCACAAAATTAGGAGATTCTTTCATTTCTTCATTTCAAGCCCCTTCTTCCTGTAATACCAGGTGGTCTACATGTCCCCCAGACTATATTATACATGAGAATGGAAGCAATGATCCTCTTTGCAAAGGAGAGAAGATCACAGACTGCTCCACCCTCCTCCTCCAATACCAGGTGGTCTACATGTCCCCCAGACTATATTATACATGAGAATGGAAGCAATGATCCTCTTTGCAAAGGAGAGAAGATCACAGACTGCTCCACCCTCCTCCATAGCATCTCTGTATTTTTGGCACTTGCAAATAATATTCATATTTAATATAACCTTTGCAGATTCTAACTTCATTGGGAAATTCTCAGCTTCTCACACATATTCTCACAGGAAAAATGGAATTGACAACATAAATATTGTATCAAATATTGTATGTTCTTGCTCAGAAAAAAAAAGTGTTAACAAATAAAAGGAGAGAAAACCACTGGTACGTATGCCTCACACCATATAAAAGAATTTCATGTGACACCCACACCATATATCCTCTCTTTTCTAGCTACTTGGACAAAAAATAAAAACTAATATGACATATTCACCAGATTGTTTTAATATAAAATCTGAATAAGTATCAAAGTGATCACTGACCTTGAAGAGAAGAGCACGGTGACGTGATAGGCCGGTATCAAAGCATCCAATAGGCAATAAACTTGTTTGACGTGAAGTTCGCAGTTCTGTACTTTTTGCAATCCACTTAGCCATCATGTCCTCAGCATCCCCCACACGACCGCCCATATGATCTGTGATGAGCTCAGATATCCTTTGCACCAAAAGGACAACATTAGTGGGCAAGCAGTCCAACGCGAAACATTGTGCAACTTGCTCCAACTCTACTAAAGGTGGATCTATGGCTCGATTAACAATGATGACTTCATAGCCAAGATCCCCAATGCTTGTCTGGAGGTCCATGAAAGTTGGCATTTTTCCTTGACTTGTGGGATCAGTGGTGAGCTTAAATATGTCATAAAATCCATCCACCACTTTTTCATCGTAATCAAGCACACTGTAGTCCTGGTCATTCCACACATGCATAATCAGATCATGGTAAACATATTTAATTGCACATGTATGGGCATTAAACAGAAGTACTCACTTGTTGCAGTCAATCAATGTTTCAATTGATGGACAAGCCTAAGACTAAAGCATTCAAAGATAAATTTTTAGCATATCAGAATGATATGATTAAGCAAACAGTCTCAATAACAAAAAAGTATGAACTAAGATTTTTGGTGTCTGATTAAGCTTCTTGGATTTTTAAGAAATGTGGGAGCAGAGCACCTGTAATTTTATATAAACAGGGCATGGTATAACTCCAAACTAGGAGGCTGATATTAACCTTACCTCCTAGAAAGCAAAGGTCGATGAGATATCCACAAAGACCACAGCAAAAAAAAAAAAGATTCACCCCCTCCCCACTGGATCAGCCCCAGAGAAGCATTTCACCTATGATAGGTTTGAGTTTCTCATCCTCAAAAGCCAAATGGCCTAACAAATTGCATGCAGAATCAATTGAGGAGATTTACCCTTCTTGCTTCTATACACCCCCCCCCCCCCCACCCCCCTCAGGTGCCTCACTTAGCTGAAAGACCTGACATGCATATGGATGCCTAGTTGGGTATCTGAAAGTCCACTGGACCCATTAAACTTTCCGAAGAACCAATAAAATTTCCTTTTCTGGTGTTAAAAAAGACCATCAGTGGCGTTCCTAACAGCATCCACATAGCACTTCTTTAAAATTTAAGATGATTACGAGTCTAAGTCCTCTGGATAGCATTTTGTGTGACATCCAAGTTTGTACAAAATATCCTAATTTAAATTGATTCTCAATTTATCAAATTTTCAAAACACGTACTATTTGAGATGCAAAATTCACCAACACATCGAAACCCTAAATTCCCAAATCAAGAACGCAATCTAAAGGAGAGAGGGCTCACCCAATACCGCCTCGAGAGAGACTCCGCGATGCTCTCCTCCTCCCTCTCTGGATTGATCTTGTGCTTCCCCAGGCTGAGCAGAGTCGCCGCCCGGATCTGATCGTTGTGCGGATCGTCCCTGAAATCCGTGTTGGACGCGCTGATCGCCAGTGCCAGCTGCACCTGGAACTCCTCCTCCGAAGTGAAGTAATCCTCCCCGCCTCCACCGCCGCCACCACCACCGGAAGAATCCGCGGCCGGCGCAGCCGAAGTAGGCGAGGGAAGCGGACGAGACGGGCTCGGCGGAGGTTGGTGGCCGGAGGGGGAGGTCGCCATCGCCGCCGACGCCTCGGCTGCTGCCGCGGCGCACGAAGACGCCGCGGTCGCCGGCGATGATGAGGAGATCGAGGGGTCGTTCGATCTGTTGTTGTTTGGGAAGTGGAGCTTCTTGAATATGTGCTTCATTTTATTTATTTTTTTATTTTTTATTTTGGTTTTCGCTTTGCTCCGCGAGTTTTGAGTGGGGTTTATATATGTGACCGTCAACGGACCGGGATGTGGGGCGCCACCGGTGAGCGTAAGGAGGATTTCTTTTCTTTTGGGTCCAACCCAAACGAACCCGAACCCGAACCCGAATACTGTTTTGTATGGGTTGTGGGTTGGGTCGGGTTGACATGTCAGACTCAGTTTGTTTTACCGACGAAAACTCATACTAACATGTTTTTTTTTAAATAGTAAACATCATCTATAAGTATATACTTTGATACAAAGTGTATAGCTCTTCATTTCAAATTGAATAAACTCATTTTTAGTAAGTATAAGAAAATATTTAATGAAGTATATACGACGTTTAATGAGACATATGTTTCACTGGATTCTTAAAGAGGTATATAAAACTGTATTTTGTACTGAGGAAAAAACTGAGCGTAACAACACTCTAAGTTGAATGAAAAAAAAAGAGCACTGTTCAGTCTAATTTATAACATGTTTTGTGGCCTCATACATTATGATAACGTAGTATATACTACACTATGATAGTGTATGGGGTCTATTATAGTTTATGACATAAAAAATTCATTTTTTTAACATAAAAAAACACTAATGTGTCTCAATATATATTTTATTATAGTGTATGAGATTTTATTTTAGTGTATGGCATAAACTACACTATCATAGTGTATGAGATTCTATTATAGTGTATGGCATAAAAAAAATTTATTTTTTTAACATTAAAAAAAATACTAATGTATCTCAGTATATATTTTATTTCATATAGCAGCACGTACTCCAATTGGAGTGTATGATTTTTTTAAATAGGAAAACCGGCGTGGACTGCAATTGGAGCTCGACGTATCATTTTTTTTTAAAATAAAAAATTGTCCAACCCAAATTCCAGTCTACATATGCTTTAAATTTTTAAAAAATGGTATACCTCATCTAGTGAGGTAAATGCTTTTATAAAAAATGAAGTATATACTCGAATGAATTATATTAATGCATTTATAGAAAATGTGAAAAATTCCACCTAAGCATATACTTCATTAATCTGAGTATATATTCTATTAATTTTTTATCGAAGCATATAAAATTAGAATTGGATCTGGAAAAAAAATGGGTGTAACAACACTATAAAATAAAAAATGTTGTTACACTCATTTTTTTGAAGGGTGTTATTGCACTCTTCTTATTTTTTACAGTATAAAATACAATTCTACATACCTTATATAAATTCAATGAAGCGTATGCAATGTTAGATTTTTTTCTTACATTTATGAAAAATATATTCATTGAACTTGAAATGGAACGATTTAAACTTTTTATCAAATATATACATCATTAGATGATGTTTACTATTTTTTATATAAAAAAACATGTGTAATCTAAGTTTTGGAGTATAAAAATAACTGAGCCTAACATTTTTCTTTCTTTAAAATCTAAAATGCAGTCATATATACATTGTTAGAAATTCAGTAAAGCATATACAATATTAAACTCTTTCTTACAATTACTAAAAATTAGTTTATTCAACTCAAAATAAAAAGATATACACTTTTTATCAAAACATATACATTATTATATAATGTTTACTATAAAAATGAAAACATATGTTGTCTAAGTTTTAGATTATAAAAATGACTGCATCTAACATTTTTTAAAAAAAGGGGGTTTATTTTACATAGAGTCTTTTTTACAATCTCATATACATCTCTAGCCCCATTCGCTCATAATATATACCTCGTTAGAAAATTTTATTATTTTTATAAATGATATCATTTAATTTATTGGAGCTCATACTTCACTTTTTATAAAAGTACATACCTCATTTGGTGATGATTATAAATTTTTAAAAAAAATGAAAATATGGGCGAACTGAATTTTGGACTATAAAATAAACAATTTTCAAAAAACATTAAAAAATATAAAAGGAAAATGATATGTTCAGTCCTTTGGGCAGCCCCATTTACAGCCCACATCGTTTTTCTTTTTTTATAAAAGCATGCACTTTTCCATTGAAGTATGTATATGAAATGAAGTATATACTGAGATATAATATTATATTTTTCTCATTGAAAAAACGAAAAAAAATTACTCTATACATTATGATAGAACATCATATACTATGATAACGCAGTATATATAGCACTACATAGTGTATAAGGTTGCAAGACGGTTTGCAAAAATTACTTATATTGGTGCTCCATATAAAAATGATACGTGCATTCCCGCACTATGTGCAATCCAACCCACATCCTCACCGTTTTTTTAAATTTACATTCATCCATTAAAATACGTATTGCTATAAAAAAGTGAAGTGTACACTGAGGTACACTAGCATATTTTTTATTTGAAAAAATAAAAAAATTAATAAACACACTTTTGTGATAGCAGTGCATGCTGCACTATCACTATACATAGGCGATCACTTCTATGATATAAATGTGGCTATAAAATGGACTAAATATATTCACAATAAAAAGGCAAAGCAAGTGTTGATGAGGGTTGTTACACTCATCGTTCCATTTTGCAGCCCCATAGATAATCTAGATATGGTCCTAGCCGTTTATATTGTTGTAGTGCAGCATATACTCATTAGTGCAATGCATGCAAAAAAAATTTAAAAAATTCCTTTTTAAGAAAAATATATAGTAATTTATCTACGTATGTACTTCATTTTTCATAATAATTTTCATTAAGTGAACATATATATATTTTTAAATCAAAATGATTGGGATTTGTAGATGGGGCAACACAGAATGTTTCATTTTCTAGTGTGGATACACCTCAATCCCCTTTGGAGCTCATTTGCCATCAAGAGACGGTCCAAGTTTTTTTTTTTTATATAAACGGTAGGCAAACAGTCTCCAATTCCATTAATTGTGTCTAATGCCCAATACAAAGCAAGATAAGCGAAGGAAAGCAAAATAAATACAACAAACTAAGTTAAAGACCCCCAAGAAGAAGAGCGATCTACTTTGGGGGCTCACAGAGTAAACCCAGAACGAATTACTCCCTGATCTCTATCTTTCCCTGCATCAGTCTAACCGAGGACGCCGAAGCACAATGACGTCCCCACATACATATATGGGATACCACGGAATCCCACACATTTTCTGCGTAAAGGTTATGGCCTTTGAACAGAGACTGATTTCTGGCTAACCACACTGACCCAAGTTGACTATACACTATATTGTCCTAGTACAATATCACTAGTATAGTGTATACTCGATTTAAAAAATTTAGATTTTAAAATCAAAATTAAAATATATATTGATACATATTTTAATTTTCATAATAGTAATTCTAAAGCGTATGTAATTTTAAATAAACAAAATAGTTGGGGACGAGATGGGAAAGAGATTGGACATATTATTTTTAAAGCGTTAGGAGTGCTAATGCTTTCCTTGTAGGAAAATGTTATGATCATCCCTTTTAACAATTGTGTTTGTAGTAGTTTTGTTATTTCAAAAAATATATACTTTTTATTAATGAATTATATTATTTTGTAAAAAATAAAATACATCACACCAATTTTTTATTTTTGCTTGGTAAATTTGAGACTTGAACTCTCGACCTCGCCTGGGAGAAGGATGTGTCTCGACCACTCCGTTAAGAAATTATAAATAAAATATATATATTTATGTTTTTCATATATATATACATACGCACACATGGAGTTAGATATTTTTGTATATCATGTTAATAACATGTAACTGTAGAAGAGACTAGTAGAAAGGACCGTAAAATAGACTGAGTCGTCTACCGCTTGTCCTTGTATGCGGTGCAAACCTCAGTCATTCCATTAATTTTATAATATTACATAGATAAGTAAAATCAAAACACACGGAAACAATATAAGACTGTATGCAATATACAAGATCATATACCCCTGGCAATAAATATATTCTTACATGCAATTTTTTGTATACAGTCGTATATGTGAAACTGTTTTTTAATGAGATGTTGTTTTTTTTTTTTCGTGATAATAATACATTTAATTCATTGTAGTCATATTTGATTTTTTTTTTAAAGTATAAAATTCATCGGATCATTATATACCTAGAAAAAGTTTTAAAAATTAGGGAAATGTTAGATTCAGTTATTTTTACAGTGTAAAACTCAAACCACATGTGTTTTTATTTTTTTTAAATAATAAACATAATCTAATGAGTTACATACTTTAATAAAAATTGTATATTGTTCCATTTTGAATTGAATGAACTCATTTTAAAAAAAAAATAAGAAAATGCTTAACAAGATAGACGATATATGTTTCATTAGATTTTTAACGGGATATATAAAACTGCATTTTGAATAATAAAAAAACTGAGTATAACTATGCCAAAAATATTATAAATACAATAGGACCGCATATAACACTCTATTTAACTTTGTATTGTCCTCAGGGCCTTAAATGAAAAATACAATCGTCACATACTAATATGACATATGAAATCACTTAACACATTATCCTCCCGTTCCTTAAATATAATAAATAGATAATAGAGGTGAATAACAGTAGAATAGCTCTTATTCGCTGTTTATTTGGCGCTGATAAGTCCCGATAGATATGTCTGGATAAATTAAGATAATGTCTGATAACAATTCTACTAAAAAGTGATAATAGTTTATCATTTCTTATTTATTCCTGAGAATAAAAATATCATTTTTTGTCTTTTTAAAAAATTTATCTCACCTAACAGTCTCACACACATTCCAAAAACTGTCACATCTATCAAATCAATCACATATCTCTCACACTTATTCAAGGGCATAATTATCATTTAAAAAGTCATAAACTCTTATTCATCATTCATGCATCATTTATTATCACTTTATCCAAGGTGAACCAAACAACAAAAAAATCACTTTTATGTTTCCCAATGAGAATAACATAAAATGCAATCAAACAAAGATAGATTTTGTTGGAATTATGTGACCAAATATACATAATTAACAATGTGTGTAACCGGCCCATATTATTGCATCCGTTTGAAGGTTACATACATGTTTAATATGATATGTGCATGAATGGAATTTATATGTAAGAGTTACAAAATAGAGCATTAAATCTGAAACGTTTAGTATTCATAGCCCACCTTGTTTAATGATTTTAATTAAAGGAGTTACACTTCTTCCCATTGCCTATATATACCTTTCTTGGTCACCATGTGAAAATACAGATCCAGTGAGTTCATTTCTCTCCCTCTCAGCTAGCTTAACATGGGGTGTTTATTATCCATAGAATGAGAGCTATGTCATCTACTCAATGTCTATTTTCTTTGATCCGGGCGTCTGAAAGGATCGTAGTCTGTTCATCGTGGTTCTTTCGTAGCTCGCACCCCGGAAGAACAAAACCAGTTGTGGTCGTATCTCTCAGTGGTAGGAGCCATTCAACCATGTGCGTAAGGGGGCCTTATTCACCGAGGACAGAGTGTCTTCACTCGCTTCCATATTTTCGGATACAATTTTCTAATCCATCTCTCTTTTATTTCATGCTTTTATTATATATTTTATAATATGCATGACTACATATATATTTGATGTTTATATTCTTAATGTGTTAATTATAAGAATTTGTGTTTAGCCTAATATTTGATTGTCACGCATAATAATCTCGGTGAATAAGGACACAAATTCTTATATTTGTATTGAAAATGTGCTAATATAATTTTATTATATTTGAGATGATGTAAAATATGCCTATTAGGAAAATATGTTGGTATACGAATTTTAGTGATCATATATATATTGATTAATCATTATACTGAATTAATAAATTGATTAGTCATTATTATTGGTGTGATCACATTACTGCATATGCATGAGAGGTGGACGTTGTATTAGTGCATGCATTAAACGTATGGTTGGTTTTTTGAAACTTTTAATTGATTTCACAATTGCATGCTTTTCATTTCTTCAGATTAAATCTTTTAAGCCGTTTTATGTGAGTTACACATGCATGGGCTACAAAATGAAACACTGAGTCAGCAACGTGTTTGAGGCGTTTCATTTCCCATTCCATGCATGAACGGTTTATTATTGATATCATAGCCAGGGAGAAATTTTTGATCATACATGTTATTTCCTATCCAATTATTATATGGAATCTTATATAATCACATGTGGTCTATTTGTCAAAAAATAAAATAAAAATAAAATAAGGGATGTATTCTATATGATTGCATGCATTAATGTGTTATGTTAATCATACAGTAAGACAATCATATATATATATATATATATGCTTTGATTCTATATTATATATGTTTTTAAATTCAAAATAAATGGTGAAATGCAAGGTGTTACCGTTTTTTTTTAAATTGTTAGCATATGCAATGAAATCTCATAATTTAATGATCTTGCAACCGTTTCTACAGTGTATTCTTCTCAAGAGTCATGCATTAAAATTGTTGGTATTCAATGGCATTTATGGCTTATTGTTGGATGTAAAAACAAATCACATTTTTTCTTAATGCATGTTACTGTTTAGACGTAAAAATGAAATATGCATTATGAATTTTGTTAACAGACATGAATAATAATGAGTGTTATTATATATGTCTCAGGTAGAGTCAATGATATATATAAAATATATCATATGAAATGTGGATGTTATATTATATAATTGCATGCATTAAAAGTATGGTTGATTTTTTATACATTTAATTGATTTCATTTCATAATTGCATTTTGGTTGATAGAGTCAACATGCATGGGTTTAGTTTTGTAACTGAAACTTTAATAACATACATGTCATTCTCTTTCGGTTGATATTCTTGTGAATTTAAAAGCCTCATGCACCACATGAAACTTGGTAATACATGTTGGTGGAGATTACTGAGGGTCATCTATAATGGTATTTAAAAAATATATAAATCAATGAAAAATATATTTAAGAGGTTTTTTCTCGAATTGATTCTCCCTGTCTCCATTGAGTTTGTGATTCTGGTTATCCAAGACTTCTTGCATGCTCTTATACATGCTCTAGGGAATTACATATATATAAACTCATGTTTTTATACCGGTTTTTCAGGGAGGCTTACTTTGGCAATCTTCATTTTCCTTGGAGTCAATGCTAATTATAGAGCTACATTACTGTGAGCAGAGCATTGATACATGAGATTGAATAAATGGAGTCTTATATTATTTGGTCGTTGAGACTATTGGAATTCTATTATATGAGGCTATTGGAATTCTCCTCGGATTATTATATGGAGTTATTATTATTCAGGACTTATTGACATTCTGGATTCTTTCATATACGAATCAAGTGATCCACATATATTCTTCCACAGATATTATATATGCTAGTAATCAGTTCTTGGGAGATCACATTTATATGGTTCTCTTGAGGTATTATATTCTACATATAACCTTCATATTTTGTATATTATTTTATGGTATTCTAGAAGAATATTCAGTGAAAATGGTCTATCCGAGGTACGTGAGTACAAACCTAACTTTTGATTACCTTAATTATTAGTGGTCATATTAAATAATTTTATGGTAATCATGTTCATATAAATGTCTTGGTCAATTGCATACTATAATAGTAAAATCGTGTTAATATGTGAGTTATTATAATTAACATGTTTGTATGCTCATAGAGTGATCAAGTTTTATTGCTTGCATGCTTAAATAAATCTTTTAAAAAAAGGAGATTTATTTGTAGAGAATATTTTTTGCATGCATGCATATCCTAAATTATTTTTTAGTAGTCTCTAAATGTGGGGGTATTTGTGAAAATAAATCATGAAAAATTACAGTGGTAATTTATATATATACCCTAAAATGTGGGGACATATACCTCATTAATTAAAAAAAAAATTATTGAGAGAGACTACAAAATATTGGGATAAGAATATGAAAATGTTTAGACAACTATAAATAAAACTTAAGTTGATTCACCTTATACTTAAGGATATATAACTTGAGTTTGTGAGGTTGCAGAGAACTTCACTAAAGGACTTGCGAGATGACTCGTCCTTAATATTGAGACCGAGGGGGATGTGGGTTAAGCCTATTAAATAATTACCTGCAGTGGGCTCCCTACCATTGTGATTGGAGATCCCATGAAGATGGTTTTCAAGGGGTTAACGAAGCTGTACTGGTAAACTTGTGAGTATTGTAGAGGAAAAACTCCTCTAACCCATCCCTATGGTAACAGTGCTAACTGTAGTGGAAGTAGGTTGAGCTAATGCTCTTAATGTGTTTGAGTCCTTTTCGGACAGGGTGTGGTCCATGCAGGCACTCTGGAGAACTCACCTATATGAGTGCACGGACGTGGGGCCGCGTTCTTTGAGATTTGGGCTAAATCTCTAAGGCACTCAAGAAAGGATACGAGCACATGGCCGTAACGTGCTACCCCGCAGAACATGACTCATATCCTGTACCATGTGTGTGATCAGTGAAACCGGACTAAAGGGATCGAGTTCAAAGACTTAGTCTACTCAGGCTTCTCCGGGGGATATGGTTTACACTAAGTGAAGGTTCAAACCCAGAAGGTACCTTTACCTATTACATGGTATAAGACGCCCAAAATTCTTTGTTACAACCCATATCATTTTGTTCCATCTCAGATCATTCTATTTCATTCCTCATCTATGTCTATTTCGTGCTATAGGTGGTTTTATTATGTATTTTTGGTCAATGGGGGATTGTTGGAATTATGTGACCAAATATACATAATTAACAATGTGTGTAACCGGCCCATATTATTGCATCCGTTTGAAGGTTACATACATGTTTAATATGATATGTGCATGAATGGAATTTATATGTAAGAGTTACAAAATAGAGCATTAAATCTGAAACGTTTAGTATTCATAGCCCACCTTGTTTAATGATTTTAATTAAAGGAGTTACACTTCTTCCCATTGCCTATATATACCTTTCTTGGTCACCATGTGAAAATACAGATCCAGTGAGTTCATTTCTCTCCCTCTCAGCTAGCTTAACATGGGGTGTTTATTATCCATAGAATGAGAGCTATGTCATCTACTCAATGTCTATTTTCTTTGATCCGGGCGTCTGAAAGGATCGTAGTCTGTTCATCGTGGTTCTTTCGTAGCTCGCACCCCGGAAGAACAAAACCAGTTGTGATCGTATCTCTCAGTGGTAGGAGCCATTCAACCCTGTGCTTAAGGGGGCCTTATTCACCGAGGACAGAGTGTCTTCACTCGCTTCCACATTTTCGGATACAATTTTCTAATCCATCTCTCTTTTATTTCATGCTTTTATTATATATTTTAGAATATGCATGACTACATATATATTTGATGTTTATATTCTTAATGTGTTAATTATAAGAATTTGTGTTTAGCCTAATATTTGATTGTCACGCATAACAGATTTATTCTGCCAGACACTGTTATTTATAACAGTATAGCTATCAGAGCTGAATAAGTCAATGTCACTTCCCGAACGCGCCCATTTATATATTTAACAATATCGGTATATATACTATATTATAAAAAAACATAAACATATGGATTCAATTAACATGAATATAAACTTTAATGTATTTCATTACTCAAATATATGCTTAAAAAAAATCAAATATACGCGAGTTAAAAAAAAGACTGCACACAAGATGAGCGTAATAGTCTGCATAAACGTATAAGAATGTTACAATATCATCTACGGTTGATATATGTTTTGATTTTTTTAAAATAAAAAATAAAAATAGTCTAATGTATGTATGAAATTTTGCAACCCCGTCAAGACCATGAGTCAATAATCATAAACCCCACATCCACCACGTCCACATGTGAACATTTATGGTTATGATTGGACGACCTGTCCTTCACAGGTTATGTGATTGAATATTGAGAGATATTTTTTCTTTGTTTATAATATATTATAGTGTGAAATATAAAATAATGGAAAACTTTTTTTTTGGGGGGGGGGGGGGGAGGGATTAACTTCGGATTTTTCGGATGACCCTAAATTATTCTTAGATCTATGAAATATCCTAATTTATTTTTAGATCATCTGACTAATTAAAGTATCATTTATAGATCCTTTCACTCAATAGAGATTATTTTTACCCTTTTTTTTATATCTTTGCCATTGCATCATCTTTTATTTATGTCCATTTTCTCTCCCATTCACAAACACGACAACCTCTCCCCCTTCACGCACGACCTCTCGTCACCCCCCTCTCATGTCACCCCCTCCATTAGGTGACTCTCTCCCTCATGCCACTCTCTTTCTCCCGTCTTAATAATGTACTCATACGATCATACCTGTTAACAGTGTAGCCAAACTTATTAGCAATGTATCTAAACTTGTTAATAGTATACACAATCTATGGAGGAGGGGTAGAAATAAAATGTTATCGATAGACATAACAGTTGTTACTCAAAATAATTTAAAAATAATAAAAAAATGGGTTTGGGGACCTAAAATAAATTCAAATGGTCCAAGGATCTAAAATAATTCAAGGATTTCTCAGAGGACCTGGAATTCATTTCCCCAACTTTTCTAGGTGTTTCTTTAGTCCCTAGCAATGTTCCTCCTCGCCAAACAACCCTAATTTTTTTTTTCCCCAAAATAAATGGTTGGCCTACGCACTTCAATTAATAAAGGGACCAAACCCAAAAATGTAACGCAAACAATATAAAGGAAAAAAGAAAAAGAAAAATAATCAATCTTCATAAAAGAAATATCTACCTAACATTACACAAGAAAAAGAAAAATACAACTATTCCTTAATCAACAAACACCCATTCACCAAGAGCATCGAGCTAGCTCCCGCGCAAAGCATTCTCCAATCCTGTATAAGACGAAATTATTGCACTCCATCCAATATTGCATTATTTCTTGAATCCTTTGACTGATAATCAATGAAGATCTAATCTCGCCTATCACTTTAGTATACTTTGTTAAAGTAAACATTGTACGAGTGCACTGTGAAAATCTAAAAAATGTTACCTTAGTTCATTTTACATTTCAAAATGCCGACTACACGTGTTTTTAATTTTTTTATAAACCATATATACTTTATCTAATAAGACGTGTTTTTATAATTGATGAATTATATATTTTAATTAATTAAATAACATCATTTATATGAAATATGAGTGAATGAGACTAATGAGATATACATGACTGTATTTAAGACTGTAAAAATGATTATGTGTAACATAACCCATTAAATTCTGGTACACCATCGATTTCAGTTCATGAGTCGTCAGTGTCATCGGCTTCTTCGTTGCAATTTCTTGAAGTTTGTCTCCTCAAGGGGTGGTGATAAATATTTTAGAAATGTGTGGTCACAGTGGGAAAAAAAAGGTAGGAAAAGCTACCTTGAATAATAATCTATATTACTATATAAAAGTCTCTTAACACAAAAACCAGCCAAATGACCAATTTATCCCTATCAATCAATTTAATCCCATCACAATTCATTTCATCATTACACCCCTTTATTTAATGACAACCATTTTACTAATTTACCCCTTCAATTCTATTCAATCTTATGAGAATTCATTCATATCATTGTAATGTCATCTATAATTTATTCATATCATTGTAATACTTTAAAGTTGAATTTCTTAGTCTTCACCATCTACTATGTAAGGGTTGTATTTATATCATTCTATTCATATCATTGTATTCATATCATTAAAATATCATTGTAATTTGAAGTCGAATTTCTTTGAAGTTGAATTTCAATGTATTTAAAATATGAATATTAATCATTAAAATTTGATTTATTTACAATTTATTTTACATATATATATGTACAATCATAATATATATTTTTAATTCTATAATCAATATTACATTAATATTTGGTACTTTTTAAAAATTGTATGTATTGTTCAGTTTCACTTTAATTCAGAATTTTTTACTTTTTAAAATTAAAATTTTCTATATGTATTTGTTGGATGTGGGTGTTTTTCATTGTTTGGATTTTTGGATTTTTTTTTGAGATTGAAAAGGCCAAAGATTGTTAGAAATAATAATTTCAAATGGAAAGAACAAGAATAATAATTAATAATCGATACATTGATTTGATTGAAATGACTAAAATAAAAAAAACATATAAATATATAGAAAATATAATAACATACTCATAATTATTTAAACATTTTAAGAACCAAATATTTAAATGCATAAAGGCATTATATAAACACTTATATATTGGATGCACACTAACCATTTAATTAACATGGAATTGGTTAGAACTCTCAAATTAATATTAAATAATTTTCCGTTGTCAGAGGATGAATGGATAGATGTAGCAATAACACAATTGCCTGTCATTTAAACATCACATTCAATATATAATTGAGAGTTTTTATTTTTTAACACAAGCAATTGTTTCATGCACATTTACATTCTACGTGCATGGATTCAAGAAAAAATAAAACGTATGCAAATGTTTGATTTGGTAATAATGCCTCCAATAAATTTCATTTATTGAATATAGAAATGCGTATCTAATGTTTATGAAATTTAGTAAACATTTATTTATGTGTTTATGAAAAAATTTCATTTGGTAATTCTGTTTCTTTCATTTATGTATATAAATTAAGACTCAAAGAGAGATAGATTGTTTTTTTTAATTAATTATGTTCCTTATGTATGTTGATCCAGAAAACAAGCTTTTCCTTATGTTATATATTGCACATTAAAGACTTAAAGATATATGGATTGAAATGTTTGATTTCATTTTTAAATCTTTGTTAAATTTCAATTTTTTGAATTTTTTTCTATATTGGGATGTCTTGTACTTAACGGTTTGTAAACATTATAAAAAGAATAAATAAGATATTTTTATTTACTTGTCATATTTATTCTACGTTCAATTACTTATGACTTTATCTTCCTATATTCTTATTGTAGTATATTATCGTTCGCTACTTATCTGGTTGCTTACTTTCATTTGAACAAATATTACTTATCTCGTTGTAGTCTTGGATTGTCATTTGAACAAATATTAATTATTTTAATTTTCTATTTTTTTACAAACTTTCAAAATAATCTATAGATAAATTTACTCATTCAAATGGCACTCATTTAAAGAGTAATTAAAATCAATCAATAATCAATCCATTTATTTAATTCCCTCATTTAAAGGCAATTAAAATTCATGAAAATCTTCACAAACTCTTGGTGAGCAATAATCAAAATTGAGTATATGAGATATTAAAGGCATATGATAATTAATGCAAGGTGTGAATTGAAGAGGCATGATAACATGTATCCACGTGTGTTAAAAATTCAACCTAAAAATAAAATGAATAAAAGTTAATCCAATATCCTCATTTATTCTTTCATAACTTTTTATAAATTATACTCTCTGAAATGATTGTTTACCTCACATCTTGTTTTTAATCCTTTTTTTGTTATAGGCAAAACAAGAAAATCTGAAAATTACACAATGAGCTATCCTAGAAAAGAACAAGATAAGAAAATTTTGCGCCTAATATATATTTAAGAGTAGGATTTTTATTTGGGTGATTTAAATTTTTTCTATGAGTTTATTAGGATTTTAGTTTCGATGTAATTATACTCAAATTTATTTATATATTTATTTTAAAATTAGTTTTTTATAAAAATGGAAATTCAATAACAAACAACCTGACCAAGTTCAATTTAATTTAACTTTATAAAAATGGTCATCCTAAATGAACATATATCCTTAAAGCTAATATAGTCTTCTATTTATAAAAAGAATATATATATATAATAAAAATGAATTATCCCTTTCATCACAGCATACACACCATAAAAATAACAACATACTTTAATCATGAACTAGACTATGCTCTGATGAATAAAAAATTTGGACTCTGATATGATGTGACAATTGAAAAAATATGTATTCACGTTAAGTGGTTCAGGATTACATTTCTTCATAAATATATTGTTAAAAGCTAAAAAGATTAATATAAATTAAAATTCATAGTAGAAAAGAATTTAGAATAAAAAACAATCTCATCTAATATTCATTTACTACATTTTAATAAATAAATATTATGTAATGCTAAGGGGGGAAATTTCATCTATTACATAACTTGGCTCTTGGACGCTCATCGTTAATAACCATATTTCTAATAAAAACTTTTTAGTGTTTTTTTTTAATTTTTTTTATCAAATTCATCCATACATATGAAAAAATTGATTTTAATAATAAATCTAACCTTTAAAATAGTCACAATTATTAGTTTTCAATTGTCAAACAATGTTAATGGGTCTTTGTAGTGATGAAATCGTTGTTCGATGACAAGCAAAGACTCATTAAGTTTTATAATGAAAAATAATATTCATCACACCGAGTAATTATTATTCCAACATATACATTTATTTGATTTTAAAATTGATTAAATTAATATGTGCATTCACCACTACATAATGAAGAAAGAAAAATGAATAAAGTCATATAACATTAAATTTCTCAATTTCCTATCAAATGTTTGACTTTCCTCTTCTCCCATTCATCATAAAAAAGAAAATTGAATGTATATAATTGCAATGCATTCAATTGATACTTTGTTCCTTTGTGAATTACATAATACTAATCATTTTATCTTTTCATTGTTGTCCTAGCAATTAGTTTTTTCATAATCTCTCTATTTTTCTTGTTTACCATCTTCAATTGTGATATATATGATTTATCAGTTCTTTCACAATCCATTAGTCATCATATTATCTACATGATTCATTTATAAGATATACAATTTTTTTTGAACATTTTAAATTTTTTTCATGTAGGATTTTTAATAAACACTCATCACAACTTTTTCTTCTATCACAACTTTTAAGGCGAGGTAGTGGTCCAACCCAATGAACAACAAATCCAAAAATTGTGAGTGTGGCTTCACTCAATTTCTATTTTTTCTATTTCTATGGTTCATTGTTTTAATTCTATTTTAGTAAGTTTTATTTCAAGCACATTTTATTTTTTTATTTTTTTCCTTTGTATGTAATTCAGTAACAAATTTAGTTTAAAATGATACATTACGATAAAATATTTTAATTTTTAACATAACTATGATTTATGTCAATCCACTAAATCCCTAAACCCTAAATATATGCCCAAGGGAAAATAACACAGTGATAAGTATTAAATATTTCTATGCTATTTATCTTTACTATAAAGCGCCATGACACAGACAAAATTCATCTAACATAGCAATTGGGTCATTTTTTCACTTGTACAAAAAAAAAATTCGGAGAAAAAAGAAAGTGATGAGAAGGTCACTGCATCCTACTATATCATGTATAAATATTTATCAAAAGGAACATGTGTATAAATATTTATCAAGAGGACAATATGTGTATTGTTAAGAAAATAAATAAATAAATTGAATCAAACCATGTGTTTCTAGAAGTGTGAATACACAATTTGAAAAAATTAAATGAAAAAATAGCACTATAAAATAAGTAATGCTAAAATAAATTATGAAAATGTGAAAATTATGAATATCAATTATAGGTATGCAATATTTGGTTCATATATATAAAAAGGGATTATTTGGATTCTTAAATCTTTGTGTTGTTATACATTGATTTAAAAAATAGAGATACTTTCAGCCTTGTATTTTTGTGTGTGGTGGCCGTGGTGGTATATTCCATCAAATTCGTTTTGTGTTGTGTTTTTCAAGATCAAATGATATCTAATATATCCTAAATTATCTCTAACAAAAATAATTTTTTATAAAAAGTTCTTATTTGTGTAAATTTGATTGTCATTATCATATTTACTTCTATTTTTGTGGTATATTTTCAACCATTTGTTATTATCCTTTTTGTGTGTTAGTGTTTTAAAATAAACTTGTTTAACATTAAATTTAGTACATGAAATTTTTTAACTAAAAAATATATTATATGCAATTTGTCAATGTTATGACCTTATAAAAGAAAAAGAAAAAGGCGTCATTTTCATTTGGGTTTTGTACTTCATAATAAAATGGTTTTTGAAGTGAAAAGTTACACCAAAATCTTATATAAAAAAATTGTACAATATAATCAGTGATGTCAATCAATAAAACCTTAACTTTTGAATCCTAAAACCTAAATCCTAAACATTTGCATATAGGAAAATAATACAATAATAAGTCTTATAAATAGTTATGACAAACACAACATGGCTATTATACAATAATAAATTGAATCAAACCAAGTTTTTCAGAAGTGTGAAACATAAATTGTGAAAAAATTAAATAACAAAACTAACACCACAAAGTAAATAATCTTAAAATATTAATAAGAATGTGAAATCTATAAAAAAAATCAATTATAATTATGCAATATTAATATATAAAACTTCGTGTGTGTCATTGTAATATTTATCAAACGGTCGATTCTCTATATATGTTGCTATATATAGATTAAAAAATATGGAGGATACTATCAGTCATGTATTGCACTGTGTTCCATCAGTATATAATTATTTTTTTGTGTTGAGTTTTTCTCAAATAATATCTAATCTATCGTCTCATATTACTCTAACAAAAAATTACTTTAGAATTTTTTGTTACATGCATTATTCAGATTATTACCATATTTGCTTTTATTTTTCTGGTGTGTTCTCAACCATTTGTTATTATCCTAAAAAATAAATTTAATATATATTTGAAAACAATTAAAATGACTTTCAAATAAAAAATATTTTTTATATTAATATTATTTTTCAATTACATGATAATGTGAAAAATATATGTTTTAAATATATTTTTATATTTTTCCTTCATATAATTTATTTAGATTTCTTTTCTTTTTTTAGTTTTCTATGGTTCACATTTACCTTTATCTCGAACGGTAATCCTCTAAATTGATTCATTTTTTACATGACACAAACCGTTTTAATTAAGTTTGAATATCTCTCACTAAAAGTTGAGGATTTTTTTATTATTTTGAATTGATTGATTATGTATAAACATTAGCTTCATTTGCTTAGATCATTTTTTATGGGACCATTATAATTAATAAGGGTGGTTTGCTTTCTTGGTTGTTGTATTTTTTGTCAACTTTTTAAATTTTTTTATTCTTATTAGGAAAAATATGTATAAAACATTGTATACTATGAATCTATGATTGTCTTTTTTCGTGTTCGACACCATTATTTTCCTCATTTGATTGAGTAAAAATAATAAACATTAAATTTCTTACATTTAAAATCAATATTATGAAAATGTTATTGTACTAATTTTTTTGATATTACATAAATTACATTTTGTCTATGTGCATTTGCACATACACAACAACTAGTAAATAAAAAAGGACCTTATAATTTTCATTGACTGTTAATCAACATATCAAAAAAAAATGTAACACTAACTTAGGAGTATTTTCTGTTAAAATGTGTTGGATCGTGGTTACTGTGCCCAGTAATCTTTCTGACCCTCGTGAGTCTTGCTAGTAAAACAAATAAATAAATAGGTGCGTACTGAAATGATGAAAATTTCTACCGTCACGAGCACAGCCTAACCCGAACCTTATTTGAAGATGTATTCTTTATAACAAAATATTATTTTTACAAAATGAAATATAAATCTGAGACCCATTTATAAAGGAAATGAAGAGTTGATATATGATCCTTTGCACGGTGAAAGAATTTTTTTTGTCTAAGATTGTTTAAGAATAAAATAAAATTAGGAAATGAAAATGTCAAAATAAAAATAACAAAGAGTAAGATTTTGAAGATAAATTATCCTAATTTCAAGGGATAAACAATTCATCAAGTTTGTTTTTATTCACATTTGTTAAAATTGAGAAAAAAAATAGAGATAAATGTCATTCCGCCCTTTATGTGAAACAAAAGTTCATCATTTTCATTTGAAAGTCGAGATAACTGTTTGTATTTTATCCTCCTTTCCACTTAATTCCACAATTACATCTTGTCTTACCACTTATCCCTCCTGCCAAACCAGCCTTTCCCAAACCAGCACTAAGATAAAGAGGTAATTGAAGGGATAATTAGAGAGGATGACAATTTATCCCTTTTGTTAAAAAATATTATAATAATAAGTGATCGGTTGTCTCAATTTTTATCTTCCAAAATTAAGACAGCTTACTCTAAAAACTTTAATAATGCTAAACAACAACACTTTTTTTTTTATTTATTGAAAAACAATTTTTTTTTAAAACCACTTTTTGTCCTCACTTTAATAACACTCATCCCGGGTTCGGAACCTCTGTTCGGAAATAACAGAGACTCTCTGTTTTGCCCAGTAAATGAACGACGCGTGGCGGGTGGGGGGCACGTGAGCACGTGACTACACTTGACGGAAGACGTCGTCAACCACTCCGTCTACTCCGTCTTCCTCTCATTTAAAACCCTGTTCACGAAAAATCAAAAACCCTCTTCACACCCACCTCTGATTTCGCCCCAGTCCCGACGTCGACGCCGTTGCAGTCGTCGTTACCCCTCAGTCCTAACACCGTCGCCCCTCAGTCCTGACGCCGTCGCCCCTTAGTCCCGTCGTCGTCGCCGCCTCCCACACCCCTCCGGTGAGATGGGTTTGGACATTTGATATTTTTTTTGTGATTTTTTTTTCTGGGTTTCATTTGTAGATTTCATATAAGTTTGTAGATTTGATCTGAGTTTGTAGATCTGGTATATTTTTCTTTTTTTGGAGTTGTAAATTTATTTGGTATGGATTTGTAGATCTCATTTTTATCTTTGTAAGTGGAAGAGGAGGAATCCGTGTGGAACATTTGTTTACTTGGTCTCGGACACAAGACCGAATTGATCAAAGTCCCAACCTTTTTATTGTTGGATTATTCTGTGTTGGATTTTCGCATGTTTGATTTCTATGCATATCACAAATTGGGTCATCAGAGAGTTCAAATTTGACCTTCAAATTTCTTGGTGGTTTCTTTGTTATATTAAATTAGTAAAACAATTTGGGTATTCATGAAGAATGTTTAGGCCGAGTATGAATCAGATCTTACAGTGTAATGTTCCCAAAATAATCGAGCTTTGATGAATCTTTGGCCAACATCATAATTTTTAGGGATTTTTTTTTTGTTGAATGGGGTTACTGTTTAATAATTTGTTCAAATGAACATTATTATTTTTTGGTAACTTGATATCAGTTAATGATATCATATTCATTATTGGGAGGAAAAAAAAATGCAAAGTATCAGGAATTTTTTGAAATGATGAACAAAGAATTTTGAAGTGCTTACTACCTTGTGGCTTGCCATCCTTTTGGTTTCAAGGCCTCTGCTAATTTTGAAGGTCTTTTGTTTGTTTGTTTTGTTTTGTTTGTTTTGTAATGTTTATTTGTTGAGTGTGTTCTAATGAGGAAATGAATGCAAAATACAAGTACATGATTTTTCGGATCCAATATACAGGGGCTTCCAAAATATAGAGGAGACAATCAATTCATTACCAAGTATGTCATCCGTATGTCGAGTTCTCAGACCGAAGAGACTGAGTTTCTAGATGACCATTCCACTCCATTGTTGACCACCTCTTCGAATTATACATACAGAATATTTGGACTACACAAGCATTTATCAGTAAATGTTGATACTGGACACATTGACCAAATTTAGTTTTTGCAACTTCCTGTAATGACCAAATCTAACATGAAGGGATTGTGGGTGAACTTTGTTCATGGGTGTATTTGACACAATCTATTCACCCCCCCTGTTTTATGTAAATGTATACTGTAAATTTGTAATTTTTGGCAATGAAATACAAATCTCAATTACCAAGCAAAAAAAAAAAAAAGTTGATATTATGACAGAGTGACTATTGTACTGCATTTTGATTATATTCACTGAAAGTGAGATCATGTTTTTCTCACTGAAAGACAATTCCTTTTTTTTTTACCCCTAAGGATTCAACAAGAAGATGGATTCAACATGGATTCAACATACATGTTTCACATGATATCATATATCTTTATTGAATGGTATGCTCTGATTATGCATCTTTTATTTTTATTGTAGGTTCATGATAAAATTTAGGTATTATGCAGTTACAATAGACAGAACCTGGGCGTGTATATGAGTGAATAAAAAGCACAAGTACATGAGTTTTCAGAGCCAGTTTCGATGTCTTGGAGTTGTAATATCAATGTTTGAATGAGTGTTTGAATTAGTATTTAAATGAATGTATATGGTCATGGAAGTCTGTGTTTGAATGAATGGGACAACAGGTAATATTGATTTTGAGTTGTGGAAGTCTATGTTTGAATGAGTGTTTGCATGAATGTATGTGGTTTTATTCCAAACAACATATTCAGATAATGGTATGAAGTTGTGGATGACTGAGCCACTTGGGTTTGCTTGTATGGCACCGATGCTTCGCATGATCTTTGGCTTTCTCACGAGCAATACTTGTTGAACCTGTTTGACAATGCATTCCAGTTAAACCATGTATTCAACACACACTATATAGTCTCTGCTAACAGCTCCACACACACTACAATGTTTGATTAAAAACTCTATAACATCACACTTCAATATTTGATAACAAACTCAAGTCCACTAAATATCGAAATAGATGCTAAGTCCAAGAGACAAAAGCAGTTTAGGCAACCTTGAATTGTGTAAAACTTCAAACTCCATCTAGCACTTTAGATATAAATTGATCTATGTTAATGTTTGTAATAAACTCATTTATATGAAATCAAATATACTAGTATATACTTACATTCACATCTAAAAAAATATATATTCAATATTCAAAGAGGGGTTTCATCCATAAAAAAAAGTAGTAAATATTTTTTTCAAAAAGAGAAACCCATATCAAATGTCTACATACCCATATCAGATCTACAAATCTATACTAAATCTACATACCCATATCCGATCTACAAATCTATACCACATCTATAAACCCATATCAAATCTACAAATCTATACCACATCTACAAATCCAAATAAAATCACAAAAAATAAACCCAATACTCAAAACATATCACAAAAAAGACAAACAAGATCTACAAATCCATACCGCGGGCGTGACTGTACAGCGGCGAGGGTTCCGAACCCTTCTTTGAATATTGTCGACTACTGTTTTTTGGTTCAAAGAAGAAGAGGGACCACGTTTGATGACTTTTTTTTGGTGTTTTTTTATCCGAAGAAGAAGAGGCCTCACGTGATCCTTTTTGATCGAAGGAAAAAGAGCATGACGTGAAGAGGACTTGACGGCGTGAAATTGTCGACCCCCCGTTAGTGTGGCTCTCATGCGCTCACGTGCTTGATCACTCCACGTGTCGCCGTTCCATTTGTCCGAACAGAGTTTCTCTGTTATTTCCGAACAGAGGTTCCGAACCCACTCATCCCTGCCAAACCAGCCAAACGTGTAAAAGAAGTGATCCCCAAACAATGCATTATGAACACGTGCGCGGTAAAACATGCAACCGTTAAAAAGAGTTTGTTATCGGAGCCGCAATCGTCTCTCTTTATATGCGCTCTCACGCGCACGAACACACACTCTTCTCTCTCCCATTCAATCCGTTTTTGCTTTTTTTGTTTTTTGAAAAATTAGGGTTAGGCTTTCGAATCCGATTTTTTTTTATTCATTGAAATCGAATATATTGACTGAATCTCGATTTCTTGAATCAGATTTTCCTTTGATGAAAATCGGATCCAACTAGGAACGATTTCAGTTTCGTTAGGGTTAGGGTTAGAGATGAAGGTCCACCCCGTGCCGAGGAAGCGCAACATCACCGTCCGATTCGAGACCACCGCCGCCGTCTCCGGCACCCGACTCTCGCCGCCTTCGGCGGCGGCGAAGAAGCTCCGCCGCCTCCCCCACGTCTTCGCGAGGGTGCTCCAGCTCCCCTTCCGGGCCGACGCGGACGTCGAGGTCCACGACTCCCCCGGCTCCCTCCGCTTCGTCGCGGCCACCGACGACGACCTCGGACCGGGGGTCCGGGCCCTGCCCGTCGAGATCCACCCGGGGATCACCAAGGTCTACATCGAGGCGCCGGGGCTCCGTCGCCTCGGGATCCCCGCCGTCTCGGAACTCGAGCTCGACGTGTGGAGGTTCCGGCTCCCGGAATCGACGCGCCCGGAGCTCGCCAGCGCGGCGTATGAGGACGGGGAGCTCGTCGTGACCGTCCCGAAGGGCGCGGTTGCCGAGGCGGAGGAGGAGGTCTGGGGGGAGGGCTTCGGGCGGCTCGTGCTTGTACAGTAACTTCCGCCACCTCTGTTTCCATGTGAATGAGTTTCTTGTTGTTGCTGGTATCAGTTCAGTTTCAGTACTGCCTCTCTCTACTTGTAATTATGAATGTTGTCACAATTTTTGCTTGATAAAATCTCATCTTTCAATATCTGATTGGAGTTGCAACCATTTTCAACAAATGCTTGCGTGCGTGAATTTGGAATTTGTTGACGTGGAATTGGTTGTTTATGTGGATCAGGAAGGGATTGTTAGAATTGCTGGTCTGATTTCTTGAATTCCAGTGACTGGGAACCAAAGGAGAACTGCACAATCTGAGTTTTTTTTTTTTTTTGAGTAAGGGTTTCTCATACCATGGAGAATGGAAGTATGGTCAGTCATAAGATTTTGAAAGGAAAGGTCAAATCTGTACCCCCCTACAGAGTCTGTAATCCAAAGAAAATATATTAAAAAAAATTCCTTTGTGTGGACGTAGGTAATCTTTTACCGAGTCACGCAAATCTTGTCCTGTGTGATTATATGTTTTTTTCCTTCTCTACTTTGATTCATGACCCTATTTTTCAATATGAATCTTCAATATTGGATTGTGAATTCTGTTTTCCTTTTGGATTCTGAACAAAGGGGGAATAATGTAAGGAATGGACCACTATAATTATTTTGGCGGAATGATTTCTGTTTGCATATTGAATTCCATGCATTCAAGAATACAAGCTCTGCAATGAAGATGTCAATTAAATAAATGTGATATCTACTAGTTGTATGTATCTGATGGGGTCCCGCAAAATCTGACCCATGATTTCCACTTGATCTTGTAGGATTATTGTATTATTGATCAGTTATGTTTCTTGTTTAGCTTGTCAAGTTGTCTTTCATTACCATCACATCACGCAAATTTTTTCTCTTTCATAGAAAGGATTTTTTTTCATAATGTTCTTTCTTATATTTTTTGGACATGAATCCAGGTTTTTGGTTTTGAATTCCATTTTCCATGGCTGATTAGTTTACCAACCTGCCTCTCATTGGTATGTTGTCCATGTGTGTTTTTCATGCCTGATCATAAGCTCATGTATAATAAATAGATTGCTCATTAGGATGTGCGGAAATGTAATCTATCTTTTGAGCCATGATTTCCCTTTGATCTTGTTGGATTGTCGTTGTATGATTGATTAATTTTGATTCTTGTAGATGCCTTGGCAAGTTGACTTTCATCAACTTTATAGAAAATTAATACATTTTGTGGTTTTTTTTTCATAAAAAGAAAAGCTTACAACATGTTCTTTGCATATAGTTCTGTACTATCTCTTCTTTTTTTTACTTCTATTTTTTGAGCAGGTTTTTGTTTTGAATTTTGCTTTCCAAGGCTGATTAGTTTACCTACCCAAATGCCTCTCACTTCCTTTCTATTTTGTGTATTGCTATGTCTGATATGTTGTCCATGTATGCTTTCCATGCATGCTTTTCTTAAATGTGTATAAATACACAGGACTCAATAGGATTTATGGAAATATATCATGTCTTTTTTGAGCTTGTGCTTGCAAAATGCCTTCCTATTTTTGTGAGAAACTCTTGTTATTGATGAGAATTTCTATTTCTGATAGTTCCCCATTGAGTATTCTTGGTTGTTATCAGCATAGACTATTTCCTATGCCTGACAGCATCTCTTAACATGGTATTTTGCATTTACACTTTGTTTTATCTGTCTGTGCTTTTCTTTTCTGGTCCTGTGTACATGTTCATCTGAATTATTTGCTTCAAGTGGTGTTATCTTACTAAATGGAATTTTGAGTGATGTCATAATGTGGCATTCCCAAGAAGACATATTCAGTCTGATCACTGGGATGGTCCAGTAGTTTCACTGGCTTTGATTGTCACAGAAGCTGAATTCATATTACTACTATAATAACATCTTCATATTCTTTATACAGATTCATTTAGTCCTTGGTGCTATATTTCAATGTCTCCATTCATGGTAATCAGGGCCTTCCCATTCTCTTTTGTTTCCTTTTCTAATCATTCCTCATTGACTATTCAGTATTCTTGATTCTTCTCAACAAAGACCATCTGCTATGCCTAACACCATCTCTTGATGTGATAGTTTGGATTGGGAATTTAACAGAACATGAACATATGAAAACCCGATCCAATTTGGGTTGATTTTTTTTTTCTTCCTGAAATATATGTGCTTTCGGTGCTGCTAAAATGTTGAAAACTGGATGGAATTTTGCACTTGTTTAAAGTTCAGTTTTGATATGGAATTTGACTAGTCCGCAGATGAGAAGATGGACAAGGAAAGAATAGATTCAATTCATAAACAATATGTATATTATAAAAAGCATTTGACGTTGCGTTGGAATAAACTTTACTTGGAAGAAGCAGGTATATTTATTCTTATCCATATATCCATTCATAAATTACGTTCTTACTATATCTATTTATAATAGTATAATCTATCTATCTATATACTAAGTTTTTATATTACAAGAAAGAAAAATTGAAAGATTCGAAATTTCTGTTTCAAATGATTGTACCATAACAACATGCATTCTTGATCTGTTCTTACAAAAAGACCCAATAATCAATCAAGGCAATAAAAACCAAAACAATAGACGACACAAATAAGGTAAAACAAAAGAAAACTAAAAAAAGAGGCAAACAATAACAATAGTGTGGTTGTAGTTCAAATCTGGTCAGGCCACAAGAAGGTCCCAATGGCATAGGCCCTTTCTCATGTATGTCACCCTCAAGAGCAATTCCATACTGTCTCGGGAGTGCATTCACCTTCCACTCCTCCATCACCTCATAGTCTTTCTTCTTGTATCGTGGGTAGTGGAGCGGCAACTGGAACGCCCCATTGGCGAGGTCGCTCTTCTTGACGACGTCTCGTTATTCCCATCTGATATAACCCTTGCATGCATTCCCCGTTGCGCCATCCTTCGAGGGAGCAACAAGGTTAGTTACATCAGTGATGTAGGGCCCAACGTTTGAGGTGTGACATAAGATTATTTGTCCTTGATAGCTATACTGGGATAGATAACAATCCATGCTGAATAAGTAAATTTTTGTTTGGTTGTCTTTTCTGTTATTCTCATTGGAAAACTTAAAATTGATCTTTTTGTTGTTTGGTTCACCTTGAATAAAATAAAGATAAGTGGTAGATAGGAGATGGATAAGAGTTTATGACTTTTTAAATGACAATTATACCCCTGCATAAATTATTTGTGTTTGGGAATAAGTATAAGAGATATGAGTGTGATCTGATAGATGTGACAGTTTTTGGAATGTGTGAAGAGAGTGTTAGGTGAGATAAATATTTTAAAATGATAGAGAAGAGTATTTTTATCCATTGGCATAGATAAGTCCTGATAAGCAATTCTACCATTTTCTTATAATAGTTATCAGACCTTATCCTAGCTTATCCAGACATAACTATCAAGGTTTTATTCTTGTCAAACAAACAGCTGTTTGAGACTTATTCTACTGTATTCTCCCCTATCCACCCTTTATTCTCCACCCCAAACGGTGGTAGTGAAGAAGCCATTCGAGTGACATCTCTATTAATGACGAAGAAATCATTGTAGGATCGGCCCTAAATATAAACAAATGATTAGTATCCACACTTTTTTTTTAATGAAAATATGATATTTGACTAAAAAAAAAGATATTTTTGAGGTTGCTCTAATATCTCCCTAGTTGTCTAGGATTAGTACCAAACTTGATAACTTTAAAATAAAACCAACTCAGTATGTTTTAAATTTTTATTGATCCAAATATTTTTTTCTAACTCCAATATTTAATGATATAAAACATGTGATTAGAGAGAGTAATCATAATAACAGAAGACATTAATAATCTAATAAATATTATATCTAATCAATTGCTTTATCGAAAATGTTATAATTGATAATCTATAAATTTAAACTACAACATGGCCATTGATTAATTACATGCATAAATTGATATGCAATTATATTATAATCTTCATTCAAAAAGTTTTGATTGTACTTAAAAGTAGTTAAACTCCGAATGCAAGACTCTGGTTAAAAGTAACAAAGATATAGCATAATTAATTGTAAGTCATATATGGTCAATGCACAATCTACTAAAAATAGTAAGGACATACCACTAATGACATTTATTGATATCCACTATAATAATAAATAATCTAATTAAGGTCCGAAAGATTTAAAATTTACCTTCCACTAATGAAATACGATTATATGACTCTAAATATGAAAATTTATTAAAACTGTTATAAAATAAAAAGGAAACACATGAAAATATATATGGAAACACAAGAGAAAGATGTAGGGAAATGAAGTTTTTCAAGAACTTCTCTTCTATTCTCATTCTTATTTCTTCTCTTTTATTCTCTTCCTTGATATTCTTCATGTTACACAAGCCCTCTATTTATAGGGTTACAACCACAATGATGGAAAACTCAAATACACACCAAAATAAATGCATACACAAATGCATGAATTACAATTTTAATATAGCACGTTATGCCAAAATGAATCTATTTATTATGTGGTCATCCACAAATATATGCATGCATCTTCAAATGCATATATTCATAACACTCCCCCTTGGATGACCATTACACATAGAATATGCCTCGTTAAAACCTTACTAAGAAAACCCTATAGGATAAAAACTTAGTGAAGGAAAAAGAGTACAATATTCTTGTGTATATTTCTGTACTGCCTCATTAAATCCTTACCAGAAAAACCCAGTGGGAAAAATCTGATCGAAGGAAAAAGAGTACAATACACAAATACTTTGAATTAAATTACTCCCCCTGAACAGCATGAAGACACCCTCCTTTTCAGCATAACGATCTTTGAGTTGACGTATATTAACATTTTGCACCAGCTTCTTGAACGTCATAGTTGGTATACAATGCTTTGATGAATAGATCTTCAAAATTATCAAATGAACGAACTTGCTTAACATCAATATTGCTGTTCTTCTAGAGCTCATGTGTGTAAAAGAATTTCAGTGAGATGAGCTTGGTTCGATCGCCTTCGATGAAGCCTCAACATTCAAATGTCTTTTAGTAGGCGCAAAATTGTAACTTACAATGGATACTACATATAGGTGTGTGCAATTAGCAAGGTAAATTAGAGCACTTGCACGAAGATATTGTACTTCTTGACCAAGAACTTAATGGATGAGCCTTATCTATATAAAAGTGCTTCAGGACCTTTTATATATATATATTGATGAATGAAGATTCCATTTGAAAAATGCTCATCTGCAGACCGAGATAAAATTTTATTTTTTCAAGATCATTCATCTCAAATTCTTTCTTTACATATAAAGAAGTCTTGGTAAGCTCTTCTGGAGTCCCTATTAGATTCAAATCATCAACATATATTGCAATAATAACAAATCCGGATTCTGATTTCTTGATAAAAATACAAAGGCATCACGGATTGTTCTCATATAAATATTCATCGAGGCAATTGTATCACATGCCCCAGATTGCTTCAACCCATGTGAAGATATATGTAATTTTATAGAATACATGCTTCAGGCATTTAAAATCCTTCAGGGAGCTTCATGTATATATCATCAATATATCACAGAAAATTGACATATGATACAGGAAATAATTAAGGGTAGTATATAAAAAAATTATCATAAGAGTTTCATAAGCGAGAATTAAGAGTATGTTATTAGACGCATATTCAGTCTTTTTGAGACTACCAAAATAATTAAAATGTGATCACATAGATTACATAAGAATATGTCTCTAAATAACCAGGTCTCTGCGGGAAACCTTGTGTCATAAGACAATTTAATTTTTGTCATTCCTCTTTCTTATAAATACTCATTTGTATCATACATGCTTTACATCTTCAGGTGTATGGACTACAGGTCCAAATACTTCACGTTTCGCTAGCGAGTTTAATTCTGCCTGTATTGCTTCTTTCCAATTTGACCAATCATTTCTCTGTCGACATTTATCAACACTTTGCGATTTAGGATTCTCATTATATTTCACAATATCAAGAGTAACAGCATATGAAAATACATTGTCGACAATGATTTCGTTTCTATCATATCTCTCTTCTTCATGATTTAATGAAATCTCATTGTTTATATGTGCCACCTCAGGAGCTACCTCTTCTGGGGTTAATTCATTAGAAAAATTAGATCCATCAATTATTTCTGTTGCTTGTTTTGAGGTCTCTCCAGGAGCACCAATTTTATTTACCATTTCTTGTGCCTTTCTCTTTCTGGGAATCTTGTCTTCTGTATCACCACGCTTCTGGTGTGCCATATATTCATTCACTATAATTGATTGTCCTACTGGGACATCAACTCTTGTCAGAGTATTTGTAGCTGATACATGTGATTATACTATTCTTTTTGTATCAATGAATACTCCTTGGCAGATGATTTGCAATATTTCCCAAATAAATTATCCTTTGAACTTCTAGTTCATATTAACTTGTACGAGGATTAAGATTAGGCAAATATAAAGTTTTTCATAAAATTTCTCGTCGTTCTTCTGGCGACAGATTTTCTCTCCTTAACGACGGAAAAATTATCATACTATATCAGTGGATGAAAGAATCTTCTGGTTCCATAAATTAATATTAATTGAAAGACGCGTCATTGTGTACCAGAGATATTTGAGATGGTCATGCCCAACCATAAAATTATTTGAATCGCAGAACTTCTGGTTCATTATTTACTCTTCTGGAGTTTTTATCCAAGTATGCAGCACCAGTTATTAAAGTATCTGTTAAATAACTTACAGGCTTAACACCTTCAGGGTTAGGACTACTGGTCCAATAATTTGATGCTTTTTTAAGTAATTCTAATTATACTTGAATAGCACATTTCCATTGTGGTCAATTATGCTCCATCCACATTCATCCACAAAATATGGTTTTAAATCATCTAATGATTTCAGTAGCTACTGTAAATGAAAATATGTCATCGATGATCACTTGTCTGCGATCCCACGATATTTATATATGCGCATAATTTATATAAATTTCTTCATTTTCATATATTTATCCTTCGAGGACGTGTCACTTCAGGACTTGTGTCACTTCAGGGACGTGTCGCTTCAGGGACTTGTGTCTCTTCAGGGACGTGTCGCTTCAGGACTTGTGTCACTTCGGGAACTTGTGTCTCTTCAGGGATGTGATTTTCTGCAGAAGTTATTAATGTGGATCTTACAAGTATTTCAAGCTCTTCTGGAACATTAATTTTCTCCTTCAAGGAACATAATCTTTTGAACCTATAGGTATTTCACGCTTCAAGCATGACTTTGTAGATTCATTAGCCGGCATACTGATAGTTTTTTCAGTTGAAATATCAATCCAAGATGGAATATTTATAGTGCAAATATATGATATGATATTTGCTCTGCTGGAGCCTTTAATCAAGTTTATATAAGATTGGAATATTTGCTCTACTGGAGCCTTTAATCAAGTTTATATAAAATTCGAATATTTGCTCTACTGGAGCCGTGAATCAAGGTGGGCTATTTACAATTCGAATGTCACCTTTTCAACATTATTAATATAAAATTTTGCAATACTCAATGACATGATATTTGCTCTGCTGGAGCTATTAATCAAGTTTATAGTACCATAAATAGTACTAAAATTTGGATGAACTAATGTTAAATAATAAAACAAATACAGAAATAAAATAAATGCATTTCATATAATAAATAAATTATAAAAACGTAAATATATAATCGACAGAGGTCTGATCGTACATTAGGTACGTGACCATGCTTTTTAGTACCATGTGGACAACAATTATTTTCTTTTGTAATTTAAAGGTTCTGCAAACCCTTTTTCCTTTATATTACTTTTGTTCAATTGCAATCCACTTCTGGTGGGTTGATATTATTTCACAGTCTATGATTGTTGTAGTTTAAATTTTATAAACCATGATCTTACTCATAACCACGGCCACTTCCATGGTTACAATAAATAAATAAAACGCATTTGCTTCAGGCAATGATGCTAAGCCAATGGATCGGGTTATATTTTTTTTTTTCAAAATCTCATTGTGCTGTAACTAAAAGGCATGATACCAGTGTTGAATGATTTCATATTATTCTGTCAATATTGCTACTACTGGAGCATTTTTGAGGCATACAATATTCAGTTTTGAAACATATTGAATATGGTGGTAAAAGATAACCATAATTTTATATATTCCTGCTGGGAAATAATAAAATCATTTTGTATGATCCTTCAAGGACCCAAATGAAATATCATAATTTTTGTTAGGTCCTACAGGGACACGAGTATCAATTATTTTTCGTATAGTCTTTCAAGAATCAGAAAATATATGTAAAAAGTTTTCTTTGCATGGTCCTACTGGGACACATAATCATATCTTTAGTATGGTCCTTCTGGGATCCATGTAGCAATTATTTTTGTATGGTCCTGCAAGGACACATAACTTATAATATAAGTGAATTTCATATCAAATATTCACAAAAATAATTTTACAAAGAAGTGCACTAAATTTGATATGATAAATAATCAAATAGATATGATTTTAACATATGTATTTTTATCATACCAATAACAATACAAAATTCAATCTATGACTGAAGCAAGGAAAACAAAATTGATTAAATAATCAAATGAAAAAAAGATCAATTAATTTCAATTGAACAATGCATGTCACTGTGGAGGAGCTATACATCAAACACTAGTTCAAAGAAATTCATAGTGTGGATCAGCCGATTTGGATCATGCTTATTCAAATGAAATATGCAATATGTTATACGAAGAATCATATGTAATTGCTGATTTATATACCTTAATAGTCAACCACTAACCTTGATTTTATTAAACCTTACTAGTATCAAGGTAGTAATAGAGAGGACCATGAATTTCAATGATACTTACCAAATAATTAACGTCAATCAAAATCTCAAATGTGTACAGAACATTCAGTGAATGAAATGTATGCTTGCATTAATAATTTTAATGCTAGGTACAATTGTACATTTCATATACCGATTCATAAGCCATATATGGAATTGATATATACGACTCACTAGAGCAAAGCATGTGAAATGAATAGAAATTTTGCATTGCATAATTTATATATATAACTGATTTCATTTCAATGATTTCAAAGGTTCTTTCACAAGCTACTATAATTTTTTTATTTCTATTTTTCTTCAAGAGACACAAGCAAAATATCATACACATATAAAGAAAATCAATATGTATCAAGGGAAAACAAGATCTAACAATTTGGTTTGCAGGATTTATAATCAGTGAATACTCCTTCCTTAAAATTTCATAAAGATAAAGATAGCATCACAAAATGAAACAGTGATGGGGTAAGATAAAGATAGAAATTCATGAGTGACACCTATAAATGCTCATGAAGAGACACCTTTATAAAAAATGTTGATGAAGAACTAATACCAACGCCCATCACAATAATGCAAACCGATTAATCAATCAAATGATCTCTCACATCTTGTGTGTGCTTGAAAATGATGAGAGTTTTTTTCGTGACTTCAAGTCAAGAATTTCATGTCAAGCCTTTCATGACTTCAGGTCACACCATTTTAGACTTCTAGTCAAACCCTTCTAGGGATGCCATTAAAATTCATATTTACATATTTGACTTCAGGTCATATTATTCTAGATTTCTAGTCCAGCCCTTTTGGGGACAACAAATAAATTACATATAACTCTTCAGGAGTATTGAAATCTATAAAAGTGTATCTCTTCAGGGATAAAATTACATATATCTCTTCTGGAGTATCCAAATTTATAGGACTGTATCTCTTCAGGGATAACACTCACATGTAAATAAAAAAAACTAAGAGGATAAAATAATAGTAAACAAGACAATATAATCTTGTTTAAAATACTTTACCTTAAACAACAGAGCAATTCGTGCTGATAACGTGTTATAAAATAAAAAGGAAACACATAAAAATATATATGGAAACACAAGAGAAAGATGTAGGGAAATGAAGTTCTTCAAGAACTTCTCTTCTATTCTCATTCTTATTTCTTCTCTTTTATTCTCTTCCTTGATATTCTTCATGTTACACAAGCCCTCTATTTATAGGGTTACAACCACAATGATGGAAAACTCAAATACACACCAAAATAAATGCATACACAAATGCATGAATTACAATTTTAATATAGCACGTTATGCCAAAATGAATCTATTTATTATGTGGTCATCCACAAATATATGCATGCATCTTCAAATGCATATATTCATAACAAAAACTTCAAATTTTTTTAGGTGGACTTTTCTTGTCACAAAGGACCTACACGTACATGACCACAATTATATATTTTTTTCATAATAGCCGAAAATAGAAAAAAAAAACATTATATTTCTGTGTTTAGCATGAAATGGGATTTGAAATTGGAAAACTTAATTAGAGTTCATGTGATCATCCGTGAATTATTTTTAGGTCCCTGAAAGTTTTCAAGTTTTTTTTAGATCCCTAAACGGTGAAATGTTATCTTTAAGTCCTTGAAAACGGATGTCATTAGTTTGTCTGTCAAAAATATCAAAAATAACCCTCGTTGTCTATTAACATTTTGTGAAGGTAACAATGTATTGGAGATACTTAACAATATAATGGAGAGTGTTAACAATGTACTAAAAATTTGATCAAAGGGTATTTTCGGTATTTTTAACGGATAGTAATGACATCTTATTTCAGGGACCTAAATATAATTTTTCACCTCCTTAGGACAAAAAAAAATTAAAAAATTTCAGGGACCTAAAAATAATTCATGAGTAACCGTAGGGACCTATAATTGATTTTCCCTTCAAAATTTGTTTCTTTATGTTTTGTTTTACCAGTATATTCATCAAAACGCCTGTAATTAGAATTAATTATTAATAAAATAAAAATATAATTCTACCATACCCTAAATCAAAATCAATGTTGCATTTTTCATTTACTCTGGATTCAAACTATCAAAATCATTCATTTGATAATAAAAATTAGAACAAAAATAAAACAAACCTACCTATTGCAGAGCTAGCGCAAAAAACTACTCTATGCACCAATTAATTCTAGAGATAAAAAAAATCTAATTAAACAAAGGATGAAAACATAAAATTTCTCACCTCTGGATTTTGTGTTTAATAGGAAGTCTCTCTCTAAATGTACCAATCACTTCACCTAATTAATCCAATAAAACTATAAGAATTAAAATGTTTTTAAGATATATATGCAAACCTAAATATTTATTGAAAAACAATGAAAAACAAAACACCTAAATAAAATATGTCAATTTTTTTTTCTTTTTTACCCTTCTTTCCTTTGTTTCTTTGCATCTGTGTTTAGTTTTTTTTGAGGTGGGCTAACTTATATAGGGTTTGTGACACAACTGAGTTTAGATATTAATTATTGTCCTAACAACTATAGTATAATAAATGTTTCTAATTATTACGACTAACTGATCATGTATTATTTGATTCTTAAATATTGGTTATTTTCTGGCTTATTTTTCGGAAATTATTCTCGTCAATATTAGTTAACACTTTTGTTTCAAATTTATTATAATTACATGTAAATTTTTTTATTATATTATTATCAAATAAATTGAAAGATTTCATTAAGAGGGAGAGCTAATTGGGCAAGAAATGGAAAACTTAAAATTGGAAGTGAAAAATTAGGAATGGAACCACATTTGGGTATGATATCTATGATTGGCAGGTGTTTAATATGTATGGTTGTCACATTTTTTAAGTACTTTATTAATAATAATGTCACACAAAGTACTTCTTTTGCCTCATATTATGCTTGTATAAAAATAAGGGAAAATGACTGAAAAAGTCTCCCAAAAGTTAGAAATGCCCAAATCAACCACTTTTTAAAATTATATCTAAAAAAATCTCATTTTACAATTTTGAAAACACAAAAGACTAATATATATTTATGCAATTAAATCTTTAATACATTTCATATCTCTTAACTTTGTTAAAATATTTCACCCTCTTAATTTTATTAATATATTTCACACATTTTCACGTAGATCAATTTTTTTTATTGTAAATTCTTTGTGATTAGGTGGATTTTATGAAATATGTACCAATATAATTTGAGTTTTTTTTATGATGAACTCCATAAAATATTGATGTTTTTTTTAAAAAATGGATATGTACTAATGATATCATAAAAATATGTAAATAACTAAAAAAATGTGAATAAAGATTTAGAATACTAAAATATCATCTGTTGCATTGGGGCACAACACCGATTTAAATTACATATTATGATTATACACAATGAAAAATGATAAACAATATCATGTAAGATATATATAAGAAACACACAGTATGATATATAATAACAAAATCTCATGATTGATTTTCATTATGCACAGAGAAATTGTTGTTTTGTATGAAAAATAAGTTTTTAATGTGAAATAAAGAGGGATATTAAAGATTTAATTATATAATGGCAGATTAGTCTTTTGAGTTTTTAAAACTGTGAAATGAGATTTTTTTAGATATAATTTTAAAAAATGGCTGATTTGAGTATTTTGAAACTCTTTGAAGAATTTTTTGGTCATTTTCCCTAAAAATAAAGCATATATTCATAATTGTATGGACTCTTTTAATTTATTGTAAATATAAAAAACTTAAAACTTAGTCTATATTTCACTAATGTGAGTATAGGTGATTAAAGAGGTATATGAGACTGTAATTGTGATGGTAAAATTGATTGTTTAATAGCGTTTTTATAAAATATTGATAAAATCATATAGTGGACATATTTTTGTACATCATTTTAAAATTCAACCAATCAATGCTTAGCTACACAACTGATATATCTTTAATCAGTTCCTCGTATAATTATACATTTATAAAGTTCCTCATATAAATATATATTAACAATCCAAATCCTATGTTTTTTATATCGTGAACTAAACCAAAAAAGGATTCAAATAAAAGGTATATATATATAAAGGATAATGAGTTTCTGTGTTTTGTTATGTTTTAATTTAGTTATAAAGTACAATTACGGGTGCCCTAGAATCACGTGATCTCTCACATTACGTGATCTCTCACATTTTTTTGAAAATCGGTAACCCTAGCCGCCCCTGCCGCAACCACCACCTCCCCTGACCCTCTTCGAAACCCTAGCCGCCGCCACCACCACCGCAGTCGACGAAGAGACAGAACGGGCACCCATCACCATCACTGACCGCCATCACCCTCGGCCAGCACCGCAATCGACGAAGAGGCAGATCTGGTATTCCAGCCTCAGCAGCTCGTCAACCAGGTTGTGATCTCTCTCTCTCTCATGGAAAAGTTGTGATTTTTGTTGTCCTGATTAAGTAAATAATACTTGTTCTTTTTTTTTCTTTTTGATGTGGAAGAATGGGAAAAGGAGAAGTGATATCATACTTGAATCTATCTTTAATCATTCATTCATTTTATGTTAATTAATCATTTGAAAATATTTGGAGGTTGTACTCAAATTTGTGTCATTTTGTGCCTGCTTTTATGGTTCAGAAGGCAATGGATTGTATATATTCGGAATGGAATATACTGTCTCTAGGGGCATCTGCTTGTATTGTCTGTATTTGTGGATCTTAATTTTTTTTCTAAACAGAGCAAAGAAGATGAATACAAATGATTCAGCCACTCAAAATTGTGTTTTATGAATTTTTAGCTTGAGATGAATGATGTATTGTAGTTCTTCAGTTATATTTTTTTTTTAATGATTAATGATTGTCTTCATATGAATGTTTCCTAGTTGTGTTCAGATGAATGATGAATGATATGAATAAATGAAACTATCCCACCTATGATTCTTGGTTCTGTTTGTCTTCAGATGAATGGTACACATCTAGCCATAACATTTAACATATGCAGATAACAGTACACAATCATGCTTTCAAAAAAAAAAATTATACCCAGCCACAAGTAATTATGTTGAATTTCAACGAAATTCAAAACTTGGTCATCAATCCATGAATGAAAGAGTGTCCAACAAAACCATTTATTCAAACAAGGCAGATCATGTATTCAAACTCAGTCCTGTAACAAGACAGCTAACTCCAGCTCACAATAACTATTACTCTCCATCTTCCACAAAAACATATAAAACAGGTCCCAAACAATGACATCTAAAAATATAGTTTTAGCCAAATCACACAATAAAACCCTGTGATAACCCTGCGATGAACCCATAACATTTAACAGTACAATAAGACCTCGCGATCAACCCATAACATTTTTATTTGTATGAGATGAATGGTTAATATTTGCTTCTAAATTACAAGTTCTAATTGGTGCATCCAATTGATGCTTAAGATTTAGTTGAAAGACGGTAAAAGATTCACTGAACCAATGTACAGAGAAAACACTAGGGAATGCATTATTTGCATGCTCTAGTATTGGGGAATATATATATTCTAGGGACTACAGTCTGTGTCTGCGGTCTAATGAGTCTTCTTATGTAATTTATTATCTTTGTTATTTATTCCATGTTCTTCTTCATGGCAGATTCTTGATATGCAAGAACTATCCTTAGATTTAATAAAGTTTTCTCATTCATCAGCTTGTATCTGCGACATTGTGTTTAATGTTAACAAAGGTTGGATGCATTTTTCGGGCCTGTATGTGTTCTCCATCTATCGGCGGTGGCTTCTCACATCTTCACAAATGATCCTTATCCACTCAAACCATGTATAGAAGAAAAACAGGAGGACAAACCACTCCATGTCTATGACATTTCATTGTTTGTCTTCCCATGTATGCTGTATATGACATTTCAGTTAACAAAAATTACATTTGGTTCCATGTCTGCTGTTACACAGTTATGGTCTGTGAGAATGTTGTATATGCTTTTTCTTCCGAAGGTGTCTCCTTTATCTTTGATGATGTGCAAATTGAAGCATGGGGGAGGTAGATGAGGAAAGATAATGAAAGATAAAGAAAAAATTGAGTTCATGTGATGCAGGAAAGCTATGAATAAATCTGCTTTGATTCACACTGGGGAAATACAGGTAGTTTGATATGAAAAAATGATTTATCTTTTCCAAACTTAGAATCCACAGCATTTAAGAATCAAATCTATTTCATTGCAAAAAGCTTTCTTTATAAATTGTTACTTTCTAGTGGTCAATGTTTTTCCACAAAGGCATTTCCTTTCCACCTTCTGATTCTTCCATACAAACATACTCTGCTTCACATGGAACAGCCATAAGAGCTACCATAGCAGAGCTACCATAAGAAACACATAAAAAATAAAAATGTCAGATTTTATATCAATCTTCAAATGATTCTTCCATTAAAAGCACTCTCATTTGAATTGATTGTCTCAAAAAACATACCATAATTTTTTTCAAAACCCTTTATTACACAACAAAACACAAGTTTTTAAAATGGATCCATCAATTAAGAAACAATCAGTAAATTTGTCTCAAACGACCCTTTCATCACACAATTACAACCAAACCCAAAAAGCACACACAAATCTTCACAACCTCTCGTCTGATTTTTCAAAATTTCACTAAAATCTAAAGAAATCAAAACCCTAATATGTACCAGCGAAAGGGGATATATATTTAGAGAGAGATGGGATTCCCCACGAGGATGAGGTGCTAGACGGGCCTGGTGGGGCACTTCAGTGGGCGGAGGACCTCGGACTTGTAGCGGCAACAGTGCGGGAGACGTCGGACAGATCAGAGAGGGAGACGGTGCGGCAGCGGCGGCCAGGGGTGTGTGAGGGAGAGAGAGGGCTTGGGTCGGATGAGGTTTTTCAGGGAGAGTTGGACTTGTTTGGCAACAAACTCAAAAAATAGCCTTTAGTTTTTGAAGTCACATCAATTTAAATACATCATCATTTAAAAGTTAAAAATTGTTATCAAACCTGTCAACTTAAATATATCATAATTACTAGATTTTATTTCTAAACTGTACCTTAAAAACTGTGTTTTATAAGGCAACCATCATCATTACACCCTCAAATCATTATCATTACATCCTAAAAGATATACATAAAGCTATAAAAGCTATTTTTTAAACTGTGTTTCCTAACGTTACCTTAGAAAAAAATGAGGGATGAGAGATTGGATAACTCTGTTAGTGGTCACATTTTGCTCACGTGAGGGGATGGCTAAGTGTCGAGTTGTTATTGGGCTTCACAGAGTCTCCGAACCCGCCAAAAAGGGGAGAATAAGTGGAGGCCATAGAGAACTATTATTCAGTGTATTTTATCTATGCAGTACACTTTATATGTTTTGTGGCAATCGTGCAATTACTTACCTAAATATTTTTATTTGATGGAATTGCATAAAATTATATCTCAATCAATTCAAAGAATTCAAAATCACATGTTTAAGATGGTATTAATAGTAGTATGTGTCCCCAATATATATTTTTATAAAAACAAATAAATTATATATTCCAATGAACAATAAGTTTCATTTATAAAAAAATATGAAAATTTTTAAAGGAGATAATTATCTTGTCTAACAAAATATGGCTGCAAGGACTATGAACAGAACCATGTATAACATTGCTCAATGATTTTTTTTATTTTTAAGAATGGTGTTTTACATGATTTGATCATTTTATATCTTTCAAGGAGATAAGAGGTTTCTTGACTTGACCAAAACTCAAATTCTCATTTTGCTTAAGGTACACATTTCATCTCGTGAATTATGAGTTTTTATATATTAAAATAGTTAGATGTATAATCTAACAAGGAATGAATTCGTTTCTAAAATGAACTGTAATACATTCACCGGTCTAATGGAAAATCAGATCATAAGAGGTATTAAATGCAATAATGCCCAGATAAAAAAGGAGCAAATGTTGAGTATAAATTCAATTGAAACATCTGTCATTTTAAACCAATCCCCAGATGGATCTTATCCTCAAATTCCTTCCTCCCCAGATGATCAGCCTCTAAAAGGAGAAAAAAGATGATCTTGGAAAGCACACAATTATACCATACAATCAGCAAAACACAAACATTATTATAAATTCCAGTATTACATCACAACAAAGGAATCTAAAGAGAGTTAAAAAAAACCCAATATAACCCTTCAATTATACATACAAATTGGACAATTGCACATTGGAAAAATCAAATCACTTTCACATACAATTCTCCACACATTATGCTATGCTACATATGAACCACCAATTCAATACCTCTCTCCCTTTTCACTCGTCAATTTGCAGCCCAAAGTGATTCTTCAAACACATTCTTGAAGTCCTCCCAAATCCTTTTGAAACCTGCATCATCTGTCGCAGTTTAATCTCCTCGTGCCGTATCTGATTGACAGTGCTCAAAACATTACCGAGTGTGACCGCATCCGGATCTCCTGATGGCGCTGAGGTCGGCCTCGCGAGCTCGGCCCGCTCCCTGTCAAGGAGCTGGTACAGGCTGAGGAGGAAGTCTTTGTGCGCATAGAGTTTCTGCTCGGCCATCCTGTATTCGAGCTCCTGGGATTCTTTTAAGGCTCGGAGGGCCTCGTCGATCTCGTCTTCCAGCTTTAGAGAGGCCGAATCGTGGTCTGCCGTGATGTAGATGCTTCCACGGTCTCTTTTCTTCGTGGAGGGAGTCTGGGAAAGTTCGGAATGCGGCGCGAATTTCATGGGTTCCTGGTGGTTTGAGGTGCCCATTCCGGTGATGGTGTTGCCGTTTTCGAAATGAGAGCCGCCTGGTTTAGTTAACATGCATTCCAAGATGGAACTTAGACTCAGTCTATAGTAATAACTAATAAATGGAAAACATAATTCGCTAAAATCCACTCCTTGTAGCTCCACGGGTCTTGGTTCGATTTTATGTGTCGGGGGTTTTCCCAACCAATTAGGGTCAGCCCTTCCCTTGGTGGGTTAAGCAGCCAAATAGGGCCCCCATAGGTCCCGTCCAAAAAAGGGCAACTATTATACTCTACAGTCACTTTTGCAAATCGCACAAGGTATAAATTTTTTTAAAGTATATTGTCTAATGATGTACATACTTTATAAAATATGAATGGAATGCTTACTTTATGATTTTCGTAACAGAAAATATACTCATTAGGGGATTTCATATAATACGTTAGTGTTTATGTAAGAAAAAATATACTGCGTTAGTAACATTTAAGTATACAGAAATGATCACAAAAGTGTCAGTGTAACAGAACTGCACAAAAAAATTCTTTCAATTCAAAAAATTCTTTCAATTCATCATAAATTTTCTTTGTAGGTGTGAGAATATATAAGGGGGCCTATTCTAGCAGTTCGTCTGCCTAGCTCATCTAATATCAAGGTCAGCCTTGCAACCAATGTTTGGGTTCCTCCATCACAAAAAGATGTCATCACTCAAAATCTACAGACGTGTCCAGACACATTAGGTACAGTTGGTTCTTCCCAATCTCACCAAACCATAAATGGCAGAACTAAAGAGGATCAGTAACAAAGGGTTCACACACGCGCGCACATGTCAGCAATCTTATTCAGAAAAGAAAATCAGGTCTCAGGATCCCTTGATATTAATGCAAGAAGACAAACAAAGGGCAAAAACTCATGAACCTGTAAACGGTGTTTTTAATGTGGTGCTTTCAATCAATTTCAGTAAACATGGTGACACACAATACACTAGAAACTGCATCAATTATCAAAATTAAACCTCAAAACTATGCATAACATCACACTTTCAGATGCATCTGATGGCTTATGTCTAGCATATAAACTCCCAAAAACACCTTAATCATGATAAATTAAAGCAAGCACATAAGAAAATATGTTTATTCAATTCCTTATATATAGGCACAACATTTCGCATAAAAGTATATCTTAAAAGGCAAAAGAGTGAGGAATGAAAACACAGCACAAAGTTTTGTAACTGGAATGCATTCAGGTAGGTGAAAAATACCTCCATTTATTGCCGGGATGCCATCCTCCAAATTCCAGATGTCTTCAAGATCAATTCCACTTCTAAGCTGGATTAAATATTAGACGGTCATGCTGTTGGTTGAGAAACGCTAAAATGAGAAATAAAAACAAAACAAAACAAAACTTCTATATGAATTAAGGTACAAGTAAATTGTCGATATACCTTTGTCAAGATTGATCCGATGCGGTTAAGTAAGCTCTTCGCTCGCATTTGGTCTGAACCTCTTAATATGCACAAACCGACATTCAAAATCTTTTCTATGTCGTCCCTGGTGTCAAGAGCCTCACATGTCTGTAGAAGTTTCATCACGTGTGAAATGAGATCTGTTTTTTTATCGCAACGTCTGCAGTAGTATTCGACGTCCAGACCTATGCTTCCTCCGACTGTCCCAGCCATGTAGGACCGGAAAGCACAATCAAGGTGAGCGACATGACCACATATATATTTCTCATTTACGGTGGCTTCGCATCTGATGTAACTATAACCTCCATAGGCCCAATCAATGGTCTTGCAACAGAGGATACAACAACAGTCACGGCAAAAACCAACTTCATTGCAACAGATATCACAGTCCATGGCGGGCAAAGAGAAGGCCCGTGCTTTTAGACGGAGGCGACACATTTTATTTCCGGCTTTACAACCACCAGCAACAACTGGGGACTTAGAATTAGAAACTTCAACGATCTCCAATTTTTTACCATGCTTGTTTTTCACTGTGGTTGTCAGCACAAAAAGAAAACAATTTTCAGTCGAATGCAAACAGCAGAAAGGAATATAAAATTCTCCTATCCCTCCTATCAATGATAACTTTCAATGTAATGAAGAATTTCAAGGAAAAAAGCAATCAAAAGCAAGCAAACATTAACAATTACAGAACTAAGTACATGGAAGAGATACAATGATAGCATAAGTAGTTATCCATTGGTTTAACTACTTCGAAATGGATGCAAAATTGTGTGATGACCATTAACTTCAAGAGGAGAGTAAAATTCATAAATTTCAACTGATAATTACTATGACCCTTAATGAATTTGCTTTGTTTTAGTCCTGATTAGGAAATTACATATTATTTTTCTATGATCATTAGTAAATTCTTTCTTCTAATACACATTATTTTTATTACTATTTTTTTTTGGAGGGAGGAGGGGGGAAACACGTTGAATGAATTCTTAACTTGCAAAAGTAGTAATATAAAGTTAGGGGAAATTTTGATCATACGTATAAGGCAAAATGAAGTGTAACTTTTAATGGTTGAACTAGAAGATGTCTAATAATTAAAAAAGGAAAGCAAACCAAGATTTGGTTAGCAGGTTAGCACCCCCTCTCTCCATAAAATAAATTGGGGGATCAAACCCTGCCGTGCCAAAGATACACAGTGAGGCACCAATTTTCAAAAAAAAAAAAATTAAAAGGGAAAAAAGAAAAACCGTTGCAGTAGGACATGTAGAACTCAGATGTCAAACAAATTCCTTATGTGGTGCTGATGGTTGTGCACTCTAAGAACAATCAATGCAACATTTGAGCCAAAAAGTCAGGGGCAGCCCCAAAAAGATAATGTTTTGCTTAAAGACTAAAAAACTATAAAGTGACGTGGACAGACCTAGCATTTGCTTAAAAATAAGAAAAAAATTACTCGGGATGGTAGTGGGAGAGGACATAATGAAATAGTTCTAACCTTCAATTTATTTATTTATTTATTTTTTTTTGGGGGGGGGGGGGGGGAGCATGAAGTGGCCTCCCTCACAGCACAAACTCAAGACTTGGCCTTCTTAGGCCCGTTTGGAAACATGTTTGGGCAACTTTTGGGTTTGCAGGGAGCTGCTTTTCCCAAACCTGTTTACAAACAAAAAAATTGGGACCAAAAGCAATAGACAAATTTTCTAAAAAAGTGCCTAAAACCTGAGTTTTTCAGAAATTGTGAAAAGACAGCGTCTTGTAAAATCAGTTTTAAACCCAACCTAAAATCAGCTTTGCAATCGTGCAACAAACGCAGTAGTCTTGATACCTTACCATTGCTCAACAGCCCAAGGATAAGATAGTAAAATAGAGGAACAAAAAAATACATAAATCTGCTTCCTCCGGAAAAAAACAAAAAGCTGAACCTGAACCTGAACCTCAATAAGGTTGGATGGCTGCATATCTTTCCGGGAACAACAAATTAAAAATATTCTTCCTTCAAAAAAAAATTAAAATATTTTTCTCTAGTATGATAAACTCTATTTTACAAAGGAAATGATGCACATAGAGCACTCAAAGACTCAAAGGATTAGTAAGCCAACTGATTTGAACTCAATCACTCAACTCAAATGACTAAAGGCCCTTTTTGGGCCTGATTAATCCTGATTTTCATAGGACTGCCAAGTCACAGTCCTATGCTGATTACTAAAGAAAGAATCCTAATTCACAGTCCTGTACTAATTATTATTACATAAAAGTCATATTTAACTTAAATCACCCATCAACTGACAAAATGGGGCAGATTGTTTTTTCAGCCCAGTAAAAAATCAACAGGCTGAACATATGCTCCTGAATCCCAGACTGCAAGCAAAGAAAGAGGAAACTAAAAGAGCAGAAAATAAAGCCAGTGGAACAATGCAAATAACCAGTTCGTTCTGCAAGGTATTAATCAGAGGTTAGCTCTATACCCTTATCTCCTTGCATTTGTAATGATGAAACTAATTTTTTGACATTTGAAACAAGGTCGGTTCACTATTTCTCTATAAAATATGATGAATTGATAAATGTGGAACAAATTAGTTCCACGGTATGTTGGAGCATTTGGATCCCTATAAATGAATGCATATTCCAACATAAAAGGTTTTACTTCACATGGACTGCTATTTCTTCGAATCTCCGAGATTGCTATGATTTTAGGAGTCCCTTTCGACCATCATGGGCAATCCATGGTTCAGGAGATAACACTCAAGAATTGGTTGGGAAGGGGTTCCCTTTTCAAGAGTTCTACCATATTTCTTTATTATCTTCCTTTTATGTTTTGTATGGAGATCCCTCGTCTCCTTTCTTCTCAAGGGCTTCTTTCTTGAATGGGATTGTTCCTTTATTTTTCTCAAAAAAAAAAAAAAAGGTAGAACAAAAGGAGGTAAATTCAAGATAACCTTTTATCCAGATATTAATAAAATTTGGTAACAATCATCTTTCTCAAAAAAGGAGGTAAAACTCGTGTCTAAGAACGAGGATGGCCTTGGAGGACTATGCACATGAATATCATAGCATTGCATATTGTTCTAAATACAGAGATTGAAATGAGGCTCGAATCAGCTTCATAGCAAAAAAATTACCCTAAAGAAACCATTGCAGGCCCGAACCAATAATATCATACACGGGTCAATAGAATAAGAGTTGATTGGATGAGGTGGAAATGTGCTTATAATATGTTGTGTGGGGGTCACATATAAAGGTGAGTGATTGAAACCATTTTTTCCGATTTTATCCAAGAAATGATGTGTAATAATAAATTAAAAATAATGACAATGACAAATTTCATATGCACATTAACGGTTCATATATAAACAAAGTGAACTCAATTTCACTACTAGGGCAGAATCACCCAAACCCCAAGACAGTATATATTAACCCTTCTTGCATATACCTGAGTGATAGTCATAATAATCTGCAGGAAAGAGAAGCATAAAACGAAGAAGGAACCTTAAGCAACATAAAACAGCACCTGATATTTCATAGGAGTCAGGCGCAGGGATCCTCCAGCTAAAAGAAGCAAAGAAGGAATCAATATCAGCAGTCGGGAAATTCTCGGTGATGTATTTCTGAACCATAACCTTGCTCGGGAATGCACTGGTTTTCTGGAGGGACGCGGGAAGAGAAAGGTACCTATCAGCCCAATATCCAGACCTGGTCTTTCTCTTTCCCACCTTCCAACCCCACTTATCTCCAGGATTGGGAAAATTTTCAGGCGCGTATGGAAGACCTTCACCAGAAGCATTAGGACCAACAGGGCTAACACTGGCTGTCGAGTTTTCTTCCCTTGTTGCTGGTGTCTGATATTCACTTTCATCTGAAAACCATGCGTCCATAGTGCTGTTTCATTCGATTATGTGCTAAAATCAGTATCATATACATCATTTAGACAACTATACAGTAGACACTAACTGAGAAATCAAGCACAATAAGGACCAAGACTGCACACATGTAATGTTCAACATAAGTGAGTAATTGAGTATAGTTCAGTCAACTTCACTTTATTGTACAAAAAGAATACGTGATTATTACACTGCAACATGATATAGGTACAACTAAATATTGGAAGTACACAACAATGATGATTGGCACATTGCTCATGCTTCTTGTCCTTAATCAACAAAATTCCAGACACAATGATTCCTTATACTATATGACAAAACAATGTATAAATATAAAAACCATGTTCAAAAGACAAATTGTGAAATCATTTCATTGTTTATGGAAAGCATACTTGGCAAATGACAACCTCAGGGAAACCATAACATAAATCTACCGCAATCATTAGATGATGATTATTCCTAGCATGTCAGATTCATTTTCACTGTGCCGAGCTCCCCGATCAGATTTATCATAAGTAAATCCAATGATTTATGAAATCAAATAGAACCCATTGAAGATATGACAAAAACACGAATAACATTAGAAAACCTTCAATCAACCAAACAATAAAATCAAAATGGATTTCATAAAAATGAAACATCACATCTAAAATTCATGTAGACATTGCTAAAAAAAAACTTTTTAGAATCTTCAATATAAAGATTCAATGCTAACATAATTCGAGAAATTATTATAGAGGCATATCTCTCCTTCCTATGAGACCTGCCTGAATTTAATGGAACCAGGTTGTCTTTTGTACATCAACTGCTATTGTAAATGCACGTATAATCATGTGGTGATGTCATTAAGAACAACAGATTCATTGAAATAGATTTCTAGAGGTAAAAGATTTAACATTTGATTTGGAAAAAGTCCGATGCATTAAATTTCATGCCTGTTATTCCTGAAATTCCACTAGAAGTAACAATTCTGGAAATATCCTCCGCCGATTCAACTGGAAAACAAAAAAACTTAAATAATTTGATTTACTTAAGGTCTCTTTATTGCCAGTTTGCCTCTCCACCTTTTGTTTAAAACACACACACTCTATTTCATGAACAGTCTCTGACGAGGGCAGTGCATAACAAATGAGAAACCAAGCACAATAAGGACCAACACCGCACACACGTGAAAATATGCATACATGCAATAACCTATCCGCACAAGAGAGACTATTATATAAGAGCAAGTAATTCAACACAGTTCAGGCAATCTATAAGTAATCAGAAGTGGGCAAAAAAATGCCAAATCCACTTTGATCTGCAAAAAAATGTGATTATTAAGCCAAAGCATTATACAACCATACATTTGGAACTACACAACAAAGATGATTGGAAATTATGAATTTCAGATATGATGATCCCTTGAAATATTTATAAAAACAACATTCAAAACCCAAATTGTGAACTTTTTCCCTTGTTCTAAGGAAATCATTTGGTTTTTCACCGCACGTGTTTCTCGATCAGATTCATGAGAAGTAAATCCAATATTTTATCAGATAAAAAGAACGCATTCAAAAAACATGACAAAACAAGATCCCTATTAGAAGAAAGCCTACAATTCAACCAATCAAAAAATGATAAAATCAAAATGGGTTTCATAAAAAATCACCTTAGCACCTGAAAATTTCATGCTGACATTGATCCAAAAAATTCAGTTTTCAAAGTCTTCAATCCCATAGAGATTCAGAGATAATAAAGCCTGTGTTTTGTACATCAACGGCTATTAAAAATACACGTGTAAAGAGCGACAGAGTTGTATCAAATCTATTTTTAGAAGTAAAAGATTTAGCATTTGTTCTGAAAAAAAAAAGATCTGATACATTAAATTCCATGCCTATTTTTTCAAAAAATGCTACTATAAGTAAAAAAATGAAATTATTCCAAAAATATCCCCTTTTTTCACTAAAACACATAAAAAAAAGTAAAACAAAATGTAAAAGCTGAAAGACGAAGGAGTGACGATATCAACAATCACAATGCAGTAACAATGGAGAGAGGAAAACATTGAAAATCAATTAAAAAATATACAGTGAGCTATCACGGCCGTCCAATTCCATCAGATCAACGATCAAAAGCTTTTTCGGATTTCCATTCTTTCGAGGCGGAGTCCACTGAGAGCATCAGATTTTTCAAGGGTCTTTCTCGCAAAATCCCCCAACGAAAACTCCGTTGAATTAGGGTTTCCTTTACGAGATCCTCACCTGCGAAAAAAACGTGAGATCGAGAGCCAAAAAAATAAATCGATATTGAAATCAAGATTTCTATTCACCTGAGAGTGTCCGATTTTCAAGTATTCTCGCAAAATCTCCACCCGAAAACACAACTCCGTAAAATTAGGGTTTCTTTACGACACCTTCATTGGCGGAAAAACGTGAAAAATCAATCGATGTTCCGCCATCAAGAAACGAAAAACAAAAACATAATGAGTCGCCAAAAAAAGAAGAAGAAGGAAATCGAGATAGTGAAGAAGAATTTACAGAGAGAACCCACGAAAAAGAAGACTGATGGTGAGAGGGGGAGTGAGATTTTTGCAGGGCTTTGAATGGCGAATGACATGATTGCCCTTTTATAGTCTACCATCGTGTTTCATGTCGGACCCTAACAAGGAAGGGTAGTTTGGTCATTGACTTGGACTTGTCAAGGGTTTGTCGTTGAGGTTTGACTTCAACAGTAAAAAAAGGATCCAACCCGAATATGACACCAATATGGGCGCGGATATCTGCACCCCACAAAGCAAGAAACTCATCCCTTAAAAAAATAAAAAAATAAATTGTGTATTGTAGCAATAGGAGTAAACCCACCCGAGGTCGACGATCCCTCTGACGATGGTGATGAATTATGGTCACCAGAGTTTCTAACAAGTGTACCAACCCAGGTCGATATGCCTTCTGACGACGAGTTAAATTTACATTTTTACAAGTTTCAAATCAAATAAACAAATTTCACATTTAAACACATATAACAGGCAATCATAACAGCATTTAAAACACATCAAAATATGATATTCACCTTCCATAACCAATCATTCACGTGACTATATAACAAAATGCATGTTCAAATTCCACAATCATTCATGTGACTATATTGATTTTTTCATATATAAAAATAAATAACATATCCAATAAAAATAATTACTCTTTTTTTTAAAATAAAATAAATATAAAAATAATTTGAACATGTATTTTGTTTTCTAGAGATGATTCGTTATGTAATGCTAAAATCGCATTTTGATGTGTTATAAATGCTAACATCATATTTTAATGTGTTTTAAATGCTGCTATGTCTGTCTGTTATATGTGTTTAAATGTGAAATTTATCTATTTGGTTTGAAGCTTATAAAAATGTGAATTTATTATTTCTTACTTTAGCTCCCCGAGCCTTCGGGCGACCACACTTCACCACCGTCGTCAAAGGGCATGCCGACCTGGGTTGGTACACTCGTCAGAACCTCTGACGACCATGATTCATCACCATCGTTAGAGAGATCGCCGACCTCGGGGTATGTTTATTTCTACTGCTACAGTGCCCAAATTTATTTTTTTGATTTTTTAAGGGGTGGATTTCTTGTTATGTGTGGTGCCGATATCCGCGCCCCACCAATATTGGAAGAGTGCTATTACACTCACTGATCTTATCGCCACTTTGATTTATTTTTTTTCAATTCAAAACACAGTCTTATATATCACGTTAAAAATTTAATATCCGCGCCCCACCAATATTGGAAGAGTGCTATTGCACTCTTTTTTTTTCAATTCAAAATACAGTTTATATATCACGTTAAAAAATAAAAATATGTGAAGTCCTATTTTTGATTGATGAATGTGACTGAATTTAACATTGTGATGATTTTGACATTTTGTGGGGCTTTTGTTCCAACAATGATCCGGTCCAAACCAATTTTTGGTTTGTGTTTACAAAAGGGGCTTCTATTATTACCCCATCACATCTTTATCCCACCCTTTTAAATATTAATAAAAATACGTTTCACATGTTTTTTTTTTTTAGAACATAACACCCCACCCCTTTCTGTCTCATCCATCTCTCTTTCGAATGAAAATCTTATCCCCAAAATCAAACAAAAAAAAAAACCTAAAATTCATTTCTCAATCCAAACCCATTTCCCAAATAAAGTCTCCAAAACAAAAAAATCATTACGAATCAGTACAATTTTTTTTTAAAAAATATAACAAATCCAATTCCAAAAATTTCTATTTAAGCCCAGATCTCCTGAGATCATCCCTAAAAAAAAATCTAATTGAAAGAGAAAGATTAAACACCTCGGACGAGAGGCAGGTCTCCGTCTTCACCATCTTCATCTTTAGTTTATATAGGAAACCATAAAAAAATTTAAAAAAAATAGCAAAGACTAATGGTTTTGTCGAGTGCAGCTCACACGCTCTTCAAACCTCCTCCATCAGTCTTGTCCGACAGTGACTCTCCAGCAATAAAGTTGGTGGATTTATTGGACCGGTTTTAGGGTTAGAGTTGGGTTGATGGAGGCAATGACGGACGCCGGAGAAGGGAGAAGGACCTCTGACAGGAGGTTGGAGAAGAAGAAAGGAAGAAGAGAGAGAAAGGGGGGTTTTTACATGAGGGTGTGGTTTATAGGATAGGGTTCATGCCCTCATTTTAATTTTATTACAGGGTGGGTTCACAGATTTTAAAGAATTAGAGATGAATGGGTAAGGTAACAAGGTGGGTTAGATAAATACTGGGGTGGAAATAATGCCCCCCTTACGAAAGAACATTGGGTGCACTGTACTGATTTGGTAAGGGATTAAGTGGTGGGATAATGGATAATTATAAAGATAAGTGAGTATCTCAGTATATATTTCAATTCATATACCACTATACTTCAATAGACAAGTGTATATTTTAAAAAAATAAAACAAAAAAGAAAATCAATGGTGACTGTGAATGGAGCTGAACATTTTTTTTATTTTATGATTTGTAAATGAATCCATATGACTAATTGGATTATATATTCAAACTTTGATAAAACATATGTTAATGTTGCCATACGTAAAAATCACCGAAATTAATATATAATAATTAGGGTAACAAGATCTTTATTGTAATTTAAAATCAGATCATCAATTAAAGGACGGTTGAACCACAATGAGAAGGCTTTTCATAGTGGCTTGGGGATTAGATTTGATATTGTACATCTGTATATGTTTCCGCTAATGTAGTTAACAAAAAATTGATTTTTAGCTTATATAATTTAAATAAAAATAAATCAATTTTGATAAATGCAAATAAAAATCAAATGCATTTTTCTTTTTTTTCAAATTGATATTTTGTTAAAAAATCTAAGATATCTGGATAAGATTTATTGATAGATAAAAATATAATTTTATTAAATTCAAAGAATAAGATTGTCCAATGAATGTTTCCCTCAACTCTTTTTTTTTGTTACAGTAGTATACATTTTTTTATTATTAGTTTTAAATTAGGATAAGGATGAAACAAGGGGTGGGGCTAAACTGGCCATAGCAAAGAATGCTGCCCACACTCCCTAATGAAAATAAACATCGAATCTCGTACATTTTCAACATAAACCCTGGAGTTTCTAAAAATGAGGTGATTACATCGCGAGCCAAAAAGACTATATAACTGCCGACACCAAGGATTGGGAGATCTTTGCATTCACGCTACGGTCGCCTCTCACTTTCATCCTCCTCCCGCCACCCACATCTCTGGCAAAGGTGAAAAATTATCCTCTAAACCAATCGCCCACTTCAGAAGACTCCAAATCTGTCAGGCAATGTGACACTCCATGAACAAATGAGTCACCATCTCCTATCCCAAGTAACGGATAGGGCATGACTTATTCTCAAGAGGAGCCCATTTAACCTTATACACTTTGGTCACAACCGCTTGAAAGAAATTATTACCAAATAAGTTTCATGATCCAAGTGAAAATGGCTTGACAAGGACATAATCACAAACATTATTTCTGGTCAAATAAACCAACCAGCCTCATTAGCTTTGTGTGCTGTCAATCTCTCATGAACACTGTCCATCAAAGAGTATTAGTGAGATTTTATTGAAATATTTTTTATTCTTTAATGAACGCATGCCATCTATCCAAACACAACTGATAAAAATCCCAACAATACAGAATTTCCAATGATGTGATATCATAGACATCAACGGTCTGGAGAAAACTATGATATGATTTAATTAAAATCTCACTGATAAATTATTGCACATAAAAGCATTCTTCAATCCCCAAAAAAAAAACATAGTATAATGATACATGATTCTCAAACCTGCAGTTGGGAGTCAAAAAAAGAGGGCACTTCTGGACATAACTATAGATGACAAAAATATCCAGATCCATCTAATTTGATTTCCTGCCCCTGCCTCTTCTAGGGCCAACAACAGACCAACCATCCTCATCGATCGACTGCTTAGGCCTCTGCTTATCCATTGCATCAGGTTTTGGACTTGGCTCATCCACGGCCATGTCCATGGCTTCTTCTTCATCATCCAAACTCTCATCGCCCGACTCATCATCATTTGGTACCTACAATATCAGCAAAGGCATTCAGGCTGCAGCCCACTACGGTCCTGTTTGGAACCATTTTTTTATTCATTTGGAACTGATTATCTAAAAACTGATACTACAAATGCAAAATCAGTTTGACAATTGGTTTCAGACAGAGACTAAGAAGCCTCTCTAGTTGCCTGCAATGTCATGAATGATGCATTGTGCTTCACAGACTCTTAGACATGGGAGGAGATTATGGACATCAAATGAAGGTATCAATTCAAGTCTCATGTTGTGATTATAAATATCCGGCAATCTATGCTTGTAATTCTATGGCAGAAGAATTCACATATAAAATGATTCACGATGTGACATAAATGCTAATACAGTCAAATTTCTTCAAATATGACAATACTGAACAGGACAAAACTTTACAACGAACAAAGTGGGCAAGTAAAAAGGATTGAAGGACAAAGCAAAAGAGGGCGGCGGTAGAGGACAATATAATTTGTATATTCATAGAAAGGAAGTTTTTCTTAAAAACTATTATATAATTGGGGCCTAAGGGGTTTTTTCTTCTGTTTTATGTTTTGTCTGAAGGCATCTCATCCCTTTAGATGTTTACCAATTAATAGAATTTCTTCCCAAAAAATAAAACATGCACCAAATCCATGTTAGTGAGTATCATTTCAAAGACTTATAGTCCATAAGATGCATGAGTAATCCCAGCCTATATGACAAACACACTATTTCTTCTTTCATGGAAAAACATAGATTAGACTTTAGAGGTGCTAAAAGATATAACATCAAACACAAAGTTCAGATGTATTAGTTGTTGGGAGGGCATCAAACACAAGATCAACCAATATTTGTTCACTTGGGAGGAAAAAATTCCATGATTGTGTGAGTTATCACTTGCGCTACTCTTCAAGTTACATGAATGTCTACTTTCATTGGGAGTTCAATCTTTCAAATTCTAAATTATATATTTTTTGAGAGATAGCTTCCGCATGAAAAAAATTCTACAACAAACGCGCGTACACACACATATATGTTTAAAAATTATCAGTAGGCTATAAAACATGAACATACAGATTGATTTC
>CM060863.1:33382447-33408910 GCA_030737845.1 Acorus calamus | reverse complement strand
GACTTGGTCAGGATGTCTGCGTAACGCGGTCCACTGACCAGACCCAATGACTTCTTTTTTTTCTCGTGTGTTGAATTACAATGGAGGTTGGAATGAAAACAAATGAGTGGATGTGTTTAAGTTGGAATTAATGTTTTATGAGGGGATTAAAAGGATTAAGGTTAGTGTTAGAATAAAATGGCAAATTAATGTTTTATGAGAGGATTAAAAGACAATTATACGCTTAAGACAACTATTGTTTGCACTTGTGCTCACGGTCTGCAACAACTGCCTTCTAAGATACAATGATCAAATTCTTTGTGATGGTAAGACTTCATATATATACTTAGGTCTTTAAATAGAATTAAAAAAACTATTTAATTATATAAAATTTGTCACATTATTTTATTATAATATTAAAAATTTACATTATATGATTTACAAATTTATTAACTTATATAATAAATGGAATGAGTTTTTTGAATGGTTCAATTTTCTATAAATATTTCATTTATATTGTGCTATTCATATGGTTACAAATAATAATGCAATATAAAAATAAATTTAAATATATAACACATAATATTGTGCCACGTGCTTTTGACATGCGTATATAACTAAAGTATATATATTATATTGTAGTGGAGAATGTGAATTTTTTTTTTGTGGATGAAGATAGCATGATTCTCCACTTTTACCACTGATAATTTACCACCTAGTTATTAGTGGTAATACTTTGAAATGGGTATACATGTCAAATTTAACTGATAGGTATTGGTGGTAACATAGTTTCAAGGGATACACTGACAATACAACATAATTTTTTAGGGGTATACATGTAAAATAAACAATAAAGATGTGTTCAGATTTTTCAGTCGCATTTTTATTATTTTTGCATATATATACCGTGATAGCATGTCTCGATAAGCTAATTTAAAGTCCAATAACAATTTTAAGGTGTGCTGAGATTGCTTATTAATTAGGGTTTATATATAACAGTGGATAAAAATATCAGTCTATCATTTTAAAATTTTATCTCACCTCATACTCTCACAATTTCAAAATTGTCAAATATATCATATCACATACAGATCTCCAACATTTATTCTCAAATACAAATAATTTATGATATGATATAGTCATTTAAAAAGTTATAAACTATTGTTCATATCTCTTATCCATCACCATATCTCTTATTTTAAATTTATTTTAAATTATAAATAGCTAATTTTGGGTTAAATATGAGTTTGAAAGTTTGATCTCATTTGTCATCATGAAATAGTTATTTTTGCGAAAATGTTATTTCACAGTTATAAATATATATATAGAAACGCTTTTTCAAATGAGCTATTGATCACCCCAATCAAAGTTATACTTGAAAACTTACAATTTTTTTAAATAATTTTGAAAATAATTTAATTGTTGATCAAATTTATGATCTAAACAGAATTTGTTATGATTTGATAATATAATTGAAATTGCACATGCATCATATTACATGCCTATAAATAAACTAGGATCCCATAAGTAATCATTCTAAAAAGATCTAATATTGAATATTGAAGATTTTATTTTGGTGAGAAATTTTTAGATTAAGATATTTCATTATTTACTTATTATTATTTTTTAGATGATAATGATTTCTAAAACATTTTTCATATTTTGAATGTAGGTATCACTTAAAGGAATATCATATTTGAATTTTCAATCTCTTATTTTTTAAGAGGAAAAATGCACAAAAATAGAAAATGTATGGATATTAAATTGTTTTTGTTTATTTATTTATTTTTTCTCATTTTTCTATGCATTAATTATTTTTAATATACTATTGATTTAAATTATTATTGATTTTTTGTCTTGAATTTTGATTTATATCTTATTTTAAATTTATTTTAAGGATAAATAGCTAATTACGGTCCAATATAATATGAGTTTTTCATCATTTCACTATATATATATATATATATATATATATATATATATATATACCGCACGACCGCACGACCGCATATTATCATCGGCGTATATATATATATATATATATATATATATATATATATATATATAGCACCGATTAGGTGTGGCGGCCGCACCGTGCGGCGTCGATCACGGGTCCATCGCATCGGACGGTCGGGTGCGATTCACGTCAACCGTTGGATGCGATGGACCCGCCGCACCTCATCGCGGTCGTGTATATATATATATATATATATATATATATATATATATATATATATATATATATATATATATATATATATATATATATATATGAAAATTATTACGTGCGGCGAACGGCAAGTGCGGCCGCGACGTGGGCCGTTTGATCGCGGGTCCATCGCATCCAACGGTCGACGTGAATCACACCCGACCGTCCGATGCGATGGACCCGTGATCGACGGCGCACCCGCCATTCGCCGCACATAATCACGTCCCATATATATATATATATATATATATATATATATATATATATATATATATATATATATATATATATATATATATATGGGACGTGCTTACGTGCGGTCGTGCGGTCGGTGCGCCCGCGATCACGGGCCGTCGATCACGGGTCCATCGCATCGGACGGTCGGGTGCGATTCACATTGACCGTTGGATGCGATGGACCCGCGATCGAACGACCGACGTCGCTTCCCGCACTGAATCACTCGACTATATATATATACATATATATTTCATATACATGTTCTTATATGCCTTGATTTGTTTTAAAATGTATATTTCGTGTAATAAATTAAAATAAATATGGATTTTTGTAAAAATGAAATATATATATTATGATGAAATGTATATATTTCATAAAAATTCATGCATTTAATTTACTGAACCGTATATATCGTTAAAAATAATAATAACCTGCGAGCGTCTAACAATTTTTTTTTGGTCGGTAAATTATTATTTTTCTTGATCAAATATTCTTCTATTAGTGAGCAGTAAAACTTGAACCCAAATTTTCCCACTAAAAAAAGGGGTACCTCTCCCATTCTATCAAGATGATATTTGATAATAATACACATAAACTACTCTCTCTTTCTCTTCTCTCTCTGCCCTTGTGAATGTTCCATGATTAGTCAGATTTCAACAGTCAGAGGAAGAAGGCCCACCACCACCCCCATCCCACACTACACGTCTATGGGCGGTGTAAAAATCTCAAATTATAAACCATCCTCCTCCCCACATGTAACACATCTCCCTCTCCCTATATATATATCCCATTCATTCAAACACAACTATATTAAATACCTCCTCTATTGAAAAACAGATTGAAGGTGTCTTAAAAGTTTCACATAAACAACCAATCTTTCTCTCTTTTGACTCGAAAACCATGGCCTACCCTACTAGCTTGAGAAACCTCTTTGTGGTAGTGACGTTGGTCACCCTTGTTGTGCTCCTCCCAAGCTCCAAAGCTCCGGCAGAAGCGAGGATTATAGGAGGCAGTGCAAAGTTTGCTGAGCACCACCAGCTTTTGTTGGAGTCCCTCCCGAGAGGGTCCGACTCTCCTTCGGATGTCTCGGGCTGCAATAACGTTCCTGGCAGAACTAGCACCGGAATTTGCCCGCCATCCACCGCTAACATGAACTTTGCGGGGCGTCTCCGTGCTCAGAAGTCAGATGCCGAAGCCGGAGTTTGACGAAGAGCGTTTTTCGAATTGAATTAAGAAGTGGAGACAGAGAAGACAATGTAGTTGTGCATCATTTGTTCTGTTGGATACAATGATTCCTTTGTGGAAAACGTAACTGTATTGTTATGAATTCGTCAAAATTTCATTATTTTTTTTTGTCAGTAAAGTCAAATTTGTATTTCACTCGGTATAAAATTAATTTACAAAATGTGTAGGGACCAAAAATCCTTTTAACCCATCCATTGAGAAAATGAAAAGGAAGTGTTGTGAGGGAACAGTGAAGTGCCTCTGTGCATCCTAAGGATCCCCAAAAGGTCCGATGCCCGAAAGCCCGGCCTGATTTTAGGGCGGGCCGATTTCGAGCCTAATTCTGGGTCCGGGTCCGACCCATAGGCCCGCCCAAAATGGGCCTGTTCGGACCCGTCCGCAGGCCCGCCCATGGGCCCGGCCCGTAGACCCGTGGGGGACAATACAATAAATGCGTCACATATACTTTTTATTTAAATTGTGGTTGAATTATACAAATTATTGACATTTATATAGGTGCTAATCTAGTTAGGTATATATAGTTATTTAATTTTTAAGTAATTAATTAATTTAATATTTTTATTTTTAAAAATTCAATAAATATAAATATTTTTTCTTAATATTACACTTCAATGTTATGTTATTTTAACATTTATATACAAATGAACAACTTAAAATTAAAAAATAAAAGAAACAAGATGTTTAAAAACTAGGCCCGTGGGTAGGGCCTGGGCCTATTTTTTTTGGCGCGGCCCGGCCTGGCCCGGGCCCGTTGACCAAGCAGGCCCAGGCCGGGCCGGCCCGTTGCCGACCTGCATCCCCATCCCATCTCTTTCCTTTTTCAATGATTAACCTTAACCCCCCGTTTGGGGTGAAGAATAAAGGGTGAATAGAGGAGAATACAGTAGAATAAGCCCCAAACAGCTGTTTGTTTGACAAGAATAAACCTTGATTGTTATATCTGGATAAGCTAGGATAAGGCCTGATAACTATTCTAAGAAAATGGTGGAATTGTTTATCAGGGCTTATCTATGCCAATGGATAAAAATACCCTTCTCTGTCATTTTAAAATATTTATCTCACCTAACACTCTCTGCACACATTTCAAAAACGGTCACATCTATCATATCACACTCATATCTCTTATACTTATTCTCAAACATAAATAATTTATGCAGGGGTATAATTGTCATTTAAAAAGTCATAAATTTTTATCCATCTCTTATCTACCACTTATCCATATTTTATTCAAGGTGAACCAAACAACAAAAATATCAATTTTACGTTTTCTAATGAGAATAACAAAAAAGACAACCAAACAAAAATTTACTTATTCAGCATGGATTGTTATCTATCCCAGTATAACTATCAAGGGCAAATGATCTTATGTCTCACCCCAAACGGGCCCTAAAATCCCTAGATAGCAATTCGACCATGTTTGGCAACAACCCCAAAAGCAACTTTTAGCTTTTGGGGTCACATCAAATCAAATCTCATCATCATTTAAAAGTTAAAAGCTAAAAGCTGCTATCAAACATGTCAACTTAAATACATCATCATTACTAGATTTTATCTCTAAACTGCACCTCGAAATCTGTGTTTTATAAAGCAACCATCATTATTACACCATCAAATCATCATCATTACACTATCAAAAGGTGTGCATAAAGCTGTAAAAACTAAAAGCTGATTTTCAAACTGCGTTTCCAAATATGTACGAATACAATAATGATACAATAATGATGTGTTGTTTTTAGCGTTTTGGCTTGTTGATGTTTTCATCCTTGATCAGTATAGAGTACATCCATTATTTAAAGGTTTCCTTTTACATTCCAAATGATCAATGAATGATTTATAATGAAGAATAAACATAATATAATATGTGCATTTGCCATCTGTAAATCACCTCCAATATGAATAGAATATACGTATATAAGCTAAACTGGACTCCTTGTACAAAGCAAGCAAAAGCTAACGTAGTGAAAAATTAAATAAAAATCTAACAAGTTTTGAGTTCCTTCGACAAACTCACAATTCTCAAAGGAAAAATAAAACTAAAAAATATATTAATAAAAACTGATAACCCTATATTACAAGCCTCCCTTTTATACTAATAAAAAATTATTAAAAATGGTAGAAATAGAAGTTTGTTATAACTAAATCTAAGGGATCTTAGGAGATCATCGGAATTGATAGAAATGAAATCCAAGTTGATATGATAAAAATATTTAAAATCTAAAAAGTTACTAAAAATAACAAAATTGTCATTGTGAGGGCATAAAAATAGAAAAAATGGAAAAATAAACGTGTAACTCTTGAAAATCTCCTGGATAGAAGTTTATCTCTAGTAAAAATTTCAAGGGATTCCAAGTTCGGAGCGCTTTTTATTTCTACTAGTCGTTTTTTCTGTAAATACTTAAAAATTGTTATTCAAACAGTATATATGCTCAAAAACTGAAACGCATGGCTTATTAGAGAAGTCAACAGAATCACATTCAGACCATTTAACTTCGACAAACTCAAGCTGCTTAATCACTCTGAAGATATTGAGTATCTAAAATAAGTGGGTAACCTTCTCATGGTCTTCTCAAGGTCTAAAATCAAATCATGATATATAGAGATTTTTGTTAGACAGATTTTTGTTCGACTGAATTAAAAATCTCCTAAAACCTGATGAAGAGATTTGCTTATTATAGTTCGATTAGCAGATTACTTAATGAAGATGTTAGAGATTTATCTCTATAAATGCGCATATGAAAATGAAATTTCTAGGTTTGGTAATGATATAGAGATTCATGAGAGAATGAGAGTGTATCTAGAGAGACTTTATGCGAGAGTTTGTGATTCCTTTAATTTAATTTTTTTTTTGTATCTCACATATTACAATGAATTCTCATATTTTGACCTGTGAATGTAGGCTTAGTCCGTAACAAGTAAATTTTATGTTTCTTGTGTGATGTGTTAGGGATTGGTTTAATTAGAATTTACTCTCTCCATATATTTAAGCATACGATCAAAAAATGTTGGTCAAACAAGATCGATCACATGCATTTTTTATGTGCAGTGACAATATTGTAATTCTATATTATGTGTGAGGTCATTATGATCATACAATAGACTACTCCATATATTTCTTTTGTGAGTTAGATTTTTTCACATAATTGAGAGTCTGCACCTTTTGCGATGGCTGTTAGATTTGTAAGCCCCATCTATCACACAAGATAACAAAATTTCTTTCTTCCCTCTACACCACAAGCAACTTTTTTTTTTAAGTTGATAACTAATTTGATTTCCACTACCAAAAGATTACAAAATGTACATGAAAATGGGATACAAGGAGAAACCTGGGGTAGAAGGAAAGAATTTACCAGTTCTTCCCACCCCCAAAATTACACTGAAGATTTAGGAGAACAGAGACAAAGTGAAGGGAAGAGGAGGAGCTGTTACTGCAAGTCCAGCTAGATATCACCTTGTGATTCGGATTCGCAGAGTGCCAAATATGTCTTGATCTAGAACTGGGTATTTCCATGCCGTGAGAGCATCTGCAACCCTGTTTCCCTCTCGATAAGCATGAGTTTCGGAGGACTCTATACCCAAATCTATCATCTCCCCGGGATCCATCTGAATTGACTTTGATCCATCCAGGGACAGGGGGAGACCATTTCACTTGTATAGAATAATTTGGTTTTAGAGTCAGAATTACTTCTTTGCCAAACCATGCATGTCAATTTCTTTTTTGTGATTGTGTTTCTTTTCGTTTTTCGATATATCCCCGGTACAATATTTTGTCAACATTACAATTTTGACTTTAAGGACAGAATAAAAAGTAAAATATAAAATACCTATGAAAACAGTTTCATTTTCTAATGTGTTTTCCTTATCCTGTGTAATTATATAACTAGTGTATCCATACCATCCCGATCAACACACTTATGAAGATTTGTCAAAACTGGGTCCATGCATCCCAACCAAAGGTGAAATTGGTTTAATTCCTTTGTCAAAGTTACACGTCTGACGATCAAAGTTCGTCAGTCATAAAACAAAAAAAGGAAGAAGAAGAAGAAGATGATGCACCACCACCCCATTCCACACTACACGTCTATGCGTCTTGTATATATAAAAATGTAATATACATGTCTTCATATATCCCACACAATCAAACTGAAAAAGAAATACTTCCTCTATTGATCAAAATCAAAGGTGTTTTAAAAGTTCCATATAAACAACCAAATCTTTCTCTTTTGGCTAAAAAACCATGGCTTCTCATGCTAGCTTGAGAAACCTCTTTGTGCTTGTGAACTTGGTCACCCTTGTTGTAGTACTCCTCCTGAGCTCAAACGCTCCGGTGGAGGTGAGGATTATAGGAGGCATTACATGGAGAACAATGAGCTTTTGTCGGAGTCCCTTCCGAGAGGGACTGTCCCTTCACCGGGTGCATCATGTAATACGAACGTGCCAGCGAAACCTAGTTGCTCACCCCAGAACGCCAACATGAACTTTGCAGGGCGTATCCATGATCCGAAGACAGAGTTCCATGAAGATCGCTTTTCCAACTGAACATAATGAGAAAAAAGCATATTGGGTCGATCTATATCTTCTTCTAGGCTTTTTATTTCCTCTCGTATCAATAATTTGTGGTGTAGTTGTACATCATTTGTTTTATTCCATTCATTAATTCCTTGTCATGTCCAATGAAATGCTAGTATCTATTTAAATAAATGAGTTTTTTCATGGAATAATTTCATCGGATATACACTACAACAAATTAGACTTCTTCCGGGGAAACTTTTCCTTGCAAAAAGTTAATATTTTGTTGGTAATCTCGTCACAGCAAGAGCGCCGTTGTTACCAACAAAACCCTCGGTTTCCTTGGTAAACAAGTCCCAACAAAAGTATTTCCTTGGTAAAGAGACCTTTACCGGCAAGATGTTTCGCTGCTCAAAAACAACTTATTGTGGCTAAAATAGTAATTTCCTTGGTAATAGTTAAGAATTATCTAGTAAATATTATTACCCAGGAAACATTTCCTTGGGGAAAGGTTTTTTTTTTGAATTATAATAAAATAATAAATTCTCTAAAGTTTTCTTGAAGTATTTTTTCTGAATTATAATAAACCAGTAAATTCTAGATTCCTAAAAATATATATATACACCACATCCATTAATTAGATTCTGGAAAAAAAATCATATGCAAGAGAAAAAACATATATATTGGATTCTAGATAAAGATAGAGAAAACTAGAAACTATGATGCAACAACTACAATAATAAAATGTTGGAACAAATCTGGTTGGTTGCAATCATTGACTGACTTCCACCATTTGCACTTGTATTGCATATAAATGGCAAAAATATTGACTCGGTAACTTGAAAATAATAAAATACCAAAATCAAGATACCAAAAAAGTGTCACAGAGTTTGGGACAAAGAGGTTCAAAATTTCAAATATAGCCTCCTCTCCTTTCATTGCATACATTGTGCATATCTATGCTTCAAAGTTATAATCAAAGCCTCACACAGTTTATATGTGATACACTGATACTGTTTACACTATACAGAAGTCAAACATGTAAAAAAGAGTACCTTTTAAACTATGCCAACTGCTGCTTGCAATGGTCAGATACTCATACGGAAGCTGAAATGCCAATCAATAACATAAACTAGTTAGACTTTGAAGAGTAATGTCCACATTATAGCATCCAATTCAAAATCATAATGAGCGTACAAGAATGATACATAATGGAATTTCATGATTTTGAAGAGATCATAAGTAGTTCTCTTTGGTGACTAGAAGTCATTTCTTATAGTTCCGTCCCATATGGTTAGAATCTGCAAGTAATAAGCATAACATCTCAACTATATTCAAGTGATTTGGCTAAAAACAATATTAGCATGCACAAATTTTATGTCAAGAAGAAATGCGAAAAAGGGTAAGGGAATCACTTACATGCCCACCTGTTTGTGTGCCATTCAATTATACCTATCATATACATTGTTAATACCTGGAGAAAATCAAAGTTGACATTACAAGAATGACACAAAACATCCCCTTAACTTCAATTGTAACTTCTAATGCCTGAAATTTCTTCACCATCCTTTCAGGCTCCTCTATAACCTCCAATCACAAAGGTAAGGCATATTATGTGTCAGTTCCCAAAAGGGTTTTATTAGACAACACACAGGGAATACTTTACAAATTTAGTGTGGTTGGGCATTTACCTCAACAAGAGCCTTAATGACCTTATAAATGGAACTTGCATTCCCAAAGTATGTTTTAACATGTTCTTGCACTATACTTTTACTTGTGTGCCATGCTCAACATAGTGTGAATTTGTCAAAAGCTTCCCATCACCTATCATAAAAGCGCTGCAAGACAAGCAATCAGGAAACATGTGTTCTCAGATGGAACAATATAATTGCACTGTACAGAGTACAAGGATAAACTTGAAGGTACACTTTTTCAAAGAAAAAAAAGAAAAAATTGAAGGTCCAGGTAACACAAAACATACAAAAAAATGTTTCTTTTATCATTTTAGGTAGCATTGATGGCCAGATGATTAAGAAATAAACACACAAAAGAAGAAAACAACTAGTTTGCAAATAGCAGATTTAACTTCAACTACTTGCTTGCTTCTCAAACTCAATCATCAAGAGAAAAAATACCTTGCATTCTCAAACCAGAATTTCATTTTTATGAGTAAATGCCTTCCAGTACTTGTAAACTGTCTCAGCTTTTGTCAAGGCAGAGAGTAATCAGGCGCAGTATGAGTACAGTACACCTGAACAACCAATTCAACAATTAAGGGAGCATTTACTAAAGTGGGACTATGATAATCTTGAAAATGCCAAGTATATAATCTAGATAAAAATCAAGGAGAACATTATCTTTACCGGTGCATTGAGAAAAGCAGCATGTTGTATATTTCCTGCATCATTACCCTGAAAATTATTATATCCTAACTTAATAATCACAGTTTATATGATGATCAAATAAACTTATAGTTTCTTGGCAATAAGAGCTTTTACATGACCCTCCTGGAATAAAAACTCCACTAGTTCCTTGACAATGGGAATGATACCTGAATGATGCACTACAATTCATAGAATAAAGACAAGATGAGAATAAAGAACATTCTATATATCATTTCAACCAAGATAAAGAAATACTTCAAATATAATAAATTAAACAAAAGAACTACCTAAAAGTGAAACTATCAGATTGAGAAACACAAAAAATAAGAAGAATGTTTACCATACTTTTGCAAAGATCATCAATCTTTACAGCAAGGGCCTGGTATCTCTAAGTTTGCATCCTCATCAACAAAGGCACCTCGACAGTTCACCTTTCCAAACCTTCCCTGAATTCAGATGCTCCTGTTCAAGCAATGTCAGCTTAGAAGACACCTCAATTGATTCACCATCTATCTTCCAAGGGGATTCCCTCCTGAAACAAGAATCAAATCAATCCATTATATTCGCAGAATTACAGTCTGTAAGAAAAATTACCTAGACACGAAATGTTTCATATGATACATCGATTCGGGCAAGTCATAAGGTAAATCCAACCAAAGTCAAAATTTCACAGAAAAAAGGGACAAATTAGGAACAAATCCATGGTTGATTCTATTTGAAATCATTTTCACGGAGAGGAAGAACAGAAACCAAACCTGACCAGTGATTGGCCTCTCCACCCAAGCCTTGTAAAACAAAAGAGACGGAAAGCCGTTTGAAACCCTTGTACAGGTCGGCCAACTCGTCAGACTCGCCATTGTTCCTCTCTGTCGGACCAACCTCCGGGACCGGATCCAAACCTTGCTTAAACCTAACCTTATCGATCCTCAACAGATCCGACCCTCCATAGTCGCTCTGGATCTCCACCTCCTTCTCGAATTCTCCTCTCCCCCTCCGAACCTCCTCGACATGAATCCGATCATCTCATCCCTCTCCGACACCTCCCTCTGTAGTTCCCCGACTCTGGACTTCAACCGCTCGATCTCCTTCGCCAACGCCTTGATTTGGTGGAGCAACCGCTTATCCTCTTAGTGCCACCCGTTGCAGTGGCTGGCGAATATCTCGACGACTCTCGCGTTCGCCTTCAAGTCCTCCGTCCGCCGGGACCTCATGAAGCGGAGCTGCTCCTCCGCCTGGAAAAGCTTCAGAGAGAGGCTCGTCAGGGAGGCCATCGGTAGGTAGAGAGAGGTTCGTTCGCGGCCGTTGATTCAAAGATCGATGGCTTAGAGGCTCTGCCGATTCTACCGCCGCCATTGAAGAGCAAGAGAAAGAAAGTGGGACAACTATATGAAACCCTAATCGCCACTCGGAAGGTCCCTGTTTGGACCGAGTCCAATAAAGAACTAACGAATCGGAGGCTGACGTCAAATATGTTTTTATAAAGAATATTAAATACTAAACACTTTTTCTGATATAGTTTGATAACTTGTCTAGAAATACTTCTACAAAAAGTTCATTTTATAAGAAGTTACTTATAAAGAATGAACTTCTTGTATTAGGAGTAGAAACTTTTTGAGAACATATATTGATAAATGCTTCCAAAAAGTGCTTTTGAAATAGAAATAATATGAATTATCTAAAATACTGTTGCACCCATGTTATACAATTATCTTAATACATCAATATAAATAAAATAATATAATCAACTATTATATATATCTCAAATACTAACAAACTTTTTATAACCACACAATTGATTACAAAATCAAACTAACAAATCCTAACAATTAAAATACTAACAATATTTTTTTGAATAAAAGGTAAATATTACTAACAAATTTATTTTAAAAACTAAAAGATATTAACAAATTTATTTATTTTTAAAATAGAAAAGAACATAAACTAACAAATCTAAAATAGATTCTAGATTTGTCCTATATCACCTAATGAGATAGGTGAGAGAAAATATATTTTATATAGCACCTAAAACCCATGTTTGGTTCGAGAATATGACTATAATAAATGAGAATAAATAAGAATAGTTTTAAAATTGGTGTTTGAAAGGCTGGAATAAATAAAAATCAGTATGTCAAAATTAACTGATATAAAGTGCTATATGAATTCTAGTCAATCATTAGAATTAAGTTATTCTAGCCAAACAATAAATCACTTTATTTTTATATATATTAGAATAGTTATAAATCTTAGAATAACTTAATTCTACTCAAACATGAGCAAAATATTTTTTGAGAATTTGTAAAATTTCATAAGAGTATTTTTGTCAAAATATTAAATTTTTTTAAACTTTCACAGAAGTGAAAAAACTCCTTCTATTTTTTTCTCCTTCTGAAAAGAGGAGTTTTTCTTCTTCTGCAAAATGAGAAGTGGTAGTTATCGGGTTCCCAAACGTGATCACTTCTCCTTCTACAGAAGGAGAAGTGGTTCAGAAGTACTTATGAACAGTTGTCAAACGGTACCTAAATAAACTTCTTCTTAATATTACGTTTTATTATTTAAGATGGCAAAACATTTTTATCAAGAAAATTTTTTGCTTGGTAATAGTCTTTTCAACATTATGAGGAAAACTTTTCTATTATAAAAATGTTTTTAATATTATTAAGCACCCATAATATTTTTAGAATTTTAAGTTTTAAGTCCCCGTAAACTATAGGATTTAGCGATCAATCCCTCACTTTTTCATATTTAGATTTTAGTCCTTACCAGGGATTTAAAAGCAAACTAAATAATTTAGGAATAGATCACTCCCAGGGACTAAAAAATAAACTAAATAATTTAGAAATAGATCCCTCCGAAGGACTAAAAATGAACATATCATTTAAATGTAGGGATTAAAACCTAAATATGAAGAAGTGATGGATCGATCACTAAATCTTACAGTTTACAGTGACTTAAAACTAAAAATCCCAACATTTTTATAAACGAGAATTTCGTTGGTAATAAAAAATAAAATATTAATAAATTGAAAAATTATCCTTTTTACCTATAAAATATAAATTTTGTTGGTAAAGGCATATAATTACCAACAAAAATATTTTCCTTGGGAAAAATATCATGGCTAAAGATAATTTTTCTTGTAGTGATAGTTTCATGATTTAGCCTTATGACTTATTTGTAAGAGAGTCCTAAGTGCTCATTTTCAAAAAAGCGCCCACACATTTAAAAAGAATTGTTTTTTAAGGAGTTTAAAACACCATATTTTTAATGAATAAAACGCAAAAAATGACGCGTTTGCCATTGTCCCATTTAGATCTGCATCTGGCATTTCTACCGTAGAATCCCCCCGGGTTCTTTTTTCCTTCCTATGCAATGCCTATGACCTTATTTACATACAATAGTATTCAACACTTAATTCCTAAATTGACCTTAATGTGGCAAAACTTGCAGCCTCTTGAGTTATTACCTGGAACATCACAACAACGATTGCGTTCAAAATCAATGTAATTAGTTTCTTGCAAGCATATAGAGAACTTTCAATATAAAAAGCAATTTATGGTGACTCGAGGGGGGCCATTTTAAAAAAAAAGTGAAACCCATTGAATTGGTGGCTCTTCAGTAAACTTGGTTTGCTAGGTCTATGGGCCATTATGTGCAACCATAGTTTTTCCAACTCTTGTTGGTCCCTTGTCCCGCCCACGCATGATGTGGTGATAGAGGACATCACTCCCACATGAGAGGTCATAGGCATATGGAAATTGGTGGACAATCGAGTTCGCATCCTCGTCAATCAAGATGATTTAGTGTTTGAATTAATCCTTTACCCCCTGTTTGGGGTGGAGAATAAAGGGTGGATAGGGGAAAATACAGTAGAATAAGCCTCAAACAGCTGTTTGTTTAATTCAGTACAAGTATAACGGACTATGTTTACAAAATAATATAGGAACACAAAGCAGAAGAACAACTTTACTGGATTGACGATTCTGTTCTTTTTCGATGAAAGCCGAGGCTAGAGTTGGATTCTATGTCCTTAAGACAATTATCGCCCCGCACTGGTGCTTACGGTACCGGCGACTGTCTCCCAGGATACAACGGCGATCTCCGTACGGTAACAGCACTTCACACCGTATGGACAACGAACCAACTCTTGTTTTCTCACTCTCTCTTTGTACTGACTGTATGTATGTATGCACTCAGAATGATCTGGACTCGAATGCAGTGAATGAATTGGATGCCTAAAAAATGCAGAAATAGGGTGGTATTTGAATAGGAAAGAATTGGTTGAAGAGACTCTTGGATGAGTCTCTTCCTCTGTTCAGTTTTATCTAAAACAGAGTCTCAAGCACCCTTAATTCAAATAATCAACGGTACGATCGTAACCGTCGATCCGATGGCCCACATCGCATCTGCGGATCCATTCGATCGACGGTCCGGATTTAATCCGATCATCCATATCTCATCTGCCGATCGACGGTCCGGATTTCATTTGATCAGAATGATCTCCACCGTCCGATCAGACAAAAGGTCCAAAAAGAAAAGGCTCCAGCTCCTAGCGACGATGCGTACGTGCGCCCATAACGCCCTCGCGCGCGCGCCGCGCGTGGTGGTGCTACGCACCACCCCGCTTGGAAAGGTCCACCATAGGGTGTCCATCAAAAGCAATACACTAGAGTACAATGAGCCCACCTTATAAATCCTCAATACTTTTTCTTTTTAACCGATATGGGTCTATAGCTTTTTCATCCCCAATTTCATCATGTTTTAAGGAGAACTTTGGATCCAATTTTCTCATTCACCCAAAATGGGTTTTGAGAATATAAATATACTACGTTCATCCTACTCAACGAGAGGAACGTAATCCAATGAGTTTCTACTAAACATAATTAGTAGAACCCAAACTCATTTTAACCAAAACATGGTCAAAACCCAAGGTTTTTCCAACAATATATACATGTGATAAATCTCTTCATATATCCCACTTATGTAGGATGATCATGGACCGTTCGATTGATACTGAGGACCATCAAATGAACAATTATAGATGATTTACAATTTTTTTTATTTTTGGCATTTTTAGAGTTTGTTAGGATTTATTTTATTTGTTTTAGTTATTATATTTAGATTTGAATTTCAAATAATTATTTGAATTCGAATTTGAATATTAGTTATGATAGATATGAAGTTTGTTTGTGATTTATTAGTTAGGATTAGATATGAGTTTGTTTGTGATTTTCAGATTTAGAAAATCTGTTAAAATCATATCTAATAGATAAGTAGTTAAAATCCTAATCTGTTAAGGATTCTCCATCCTATAAATAGTCGCTACATCACCCACCCAATCAAACTCAACACACTTACTTCCTCTATTGATCAAAATCAAAGGTGTTTTTTTAAAGTTCCATATAAACAACCAATCTCTCTTTTGGCACAAAAACCATGGCCTACCCTACCAGCTTGAGAAACTTCTTTGTGTTAGTGACCTTGATCACCCTTGTTGTACTCCTCCCGAGTTCTAACGCTCTGGCGGAGGCGAGGATTATAGGAGGCGGTACCAAATTTACGGAGAATAATGAGCTTTTGTCGGAGTCTCTTCGGAGAGGGACCGTCCCTTCACCGGGTGCATCATGTAATACGAATGTGCCAGGAAAACCTAGGTGCCCACCCCTGAATGCCAACATGGGCGTATCCATGGCCCGAAGACAAAGTTCCACGAAGACTGCTATTCGAACTGAACATAATGAAGAAAACAACATACTGGGTTGATCTATATCTTCTTATAGTTTTTTTATTTCCTCTTGTGTCAATAATATATGGTGTAGTATTGTAGTTGTGTACATCATTTGTTCTATTTGATTTAATAATTCCTTGGCATGTCCATGGAAATGTTACTGTATTTATTTTAATAAATGAACTTTTTATTAATTTTATGAGTATATAGTTTCATGGTTTTGTTTAGCGTCATCTTTGTATAGTATATAAAACAATGTATTAGATACATCTCAATCAAACGTTTTTTTTATTTTTCTTTTCCAAGCCTTGCCTATGGCCTTCTTTACATACACCAGTATCCAGCACATGGTATCAATTCATAATTTTTTTTTCACTCTGTGGCAAAACTTGAGATCTCTTGAGTTATTTCATGGAACATCACAAAACCACTTGCGTTCAGAATTAATATAATTAGTTTCTTGCAAGCATATATATAGACTTTCAATATGAAAAGCAATTTAGGACAAACTCGTTAGTGCCCCCTCTCTGAAAAGGATGTCAATGGATCAAACCCAGGTGATACCAATTAAAAAAAAAATACAATAAATCCACGTAGGGTGACTCTTCAGTTAATTTGGTTTGTTGGGTTTGTGGGTCATTCTGTGTATCCATGGTTTTTCTAGCTCTTGTTGGGTTTCTTGAGAGTAAATAAAAAAGTTACAAGAAAGAGAGAGCTACATAGTGAGATTTTTTTTTGAGCAAAATTGTGCACATATTCAGTTCAGAAAAGTTTAAAATTAATGATGTCTGAATGGTGATGAAAAGAGACAGATGAAAAACATAGAAAAAAAATAAACACAGAGTGAGACAACGTGATGTAGCTAGTGCAATATACACTCTTCTGCGGATCTGATCAATCTTCATGCATGTAGAGATGCTCCAACGAATCTATTGATTCTTTGCGAATGCCAGAACAATAGACATCTACGAATCTGCTATTCTACCAAGAAAAATAAAAACAATAAGAAAATAAAGAAACATAATTCAAATTATCAAAGTTTGAATTATTATTGTGATTACATAATTTATTTATAGAGGAGATTTGCAAATTATACATACTCCAAAATCAATACTATAATTAAGCAATTGTTTTTTTCTAACATCTGTGTCCAATCTCCAATCAACAACGAGTAGATCTATAGGGCATCTTAAGCTGGTGTTAAAAGATCACAAATTGAATTATGTAACTCCTGCCTATGAAACCAAAAATGTTGATATTTTGGCAGCATTTCGTGTAACTCCTCAACCCGGAGTTCCACCCGAGGAAGCAGAGGTGAATCTAGGCCAACAAATTAGGACCTTTTCAAATCTCTCAAAATCACCTAAAATCCTGATAACAGAAAACTAAAAAATCCTAATTGTCCTCAATATTTGCCTATGAAAAGCTTAAATTGCTTTTGTGTTTTTGACAACAATGTAAATTTGGCTGGACTTAATTACTACCCATAGCAATAATACAAATTCATTTTTACCCAAAAAAAAAACCAACCAAAGGGGAAATTTGAGCCCTTGTCAAAGTTACACGTCTGACAATCAAAGTTCCTCAGTCCGAAAATGAAGAAGAAGAAGAAGAAGCAGCACCAGCAAACCATTCCACACTACACGCTATGTGCATTTGGAAGTGTATATATACACATGTAATACATCCTCATATATATCCCACCCAATCAAACTCACAACACATACCTTGTGTATATCGTAGCACAGTATATACTATGTTATATCCTGCAATCGTAAACGCTGCGCAATCACGCAACCAAATGCTACCTTAATGTATCAACACTCTTTAAATTATGAAAATAATCAAGACTTTTTGTTATAGGAGAATTTCAACAATTTAATACATCGTTTCAATTAATATTCAATTATGTACATTTATAATGGAGTTCCACAATACAAATATATAATATCAATGTCCTTGAATGGAGTTATTGCTCTTCACTTTTGTCCAATTATAGGATGGGAGAAGTACCCCTCTCTTTAATGAGGAAACTTAGATTAAATTTATCCATAAAACATAATAATTTATTCTCGAATTATTGAGAGAGAAATTCTTCTTATTGTCGTAATTTCAGAATTATTTACATTAATTGAAAATAGTGGGGATTCTTCTTATTCTGCTGACTGGATCCGTACATATAGCATGAAGGAAATGGGCCTACGAAATTTCGTAGCTTCTTATCAAACCCAAGTAGGCTCATTCAAAACTTCTTAGAACAGGTGATTGTAGATCTTCCTACTTTGATTTTTTGCTCGGTAAATGAGATTCTATAGCTGTAGAGAAAAAAATATACATGAGAGGGGTTTACACAAAAAAGATGGAAATGTTGAGTGTGGACATGTATTGATTGGGCGACATCAGAAAACGACTAAATTAAATCTCCCTCATTTTGATGGTCACGATATGTTTCTATGATTTTGCTATTCCACCAAGAATAACAAAAACAAATAACAAAATAAAGAAAAGAAACTCATATTCAAATTCGTGGATCACAAAGCTTATTTGTAGAGCACGAAATCCCAACACAATATGATCTCCTCAAATCTCCTCTTTGAAGACATTTTATTTATTTTCTAATAAGTGAAAAGAAATCAAAATAGCCCTAAATATCCTCTTATCAAAAGTAGCAATTTATTGTGCTAAATCATAACAAATAAAATTATTAAAAAATTAAATTAAATTTCAATCGATTTTGATCTATGGTTTGAAAGTTATGGCCTCCAGAAATTGATGAATGATCTCGTGCATCTACGAGGCTTTGAAATAGTAAAGCATCCACTAACAGTTGAAAATCAAAGATACATTAAGATTTACATGACTCCCATGAAGTATCGATTAAGGACTCTACAAAATTAAATCTTACAAAATAAAGCATCCCTTACAAAATTAAGCCAGGTTACAAAGTCTATGTGTACATGAGATTTTATAGAAATAAATCTTAACAAAGTATCTCTAAAATCTATTAATAAATCTTATCAGAAGTTAAACTTTTTTAAAATTTGATGAAGCAGATATGAGACATTTTTCTAACAGTACATGTAGCATGAAAGAAAAACTAAAGTAAATCTCCCTCATTTTGATTGTCACAGTTAATCTCCAAATGGCTCAAATACTGTTTCTGCATGGCTCAAACACGTACATGCAATGTAATGTTATTGGGTTGGATGGCAAGTAACGTTCAGGTGTATATATTGTTGCCCACTTTAGGTAATTCATACGCAAATTAAGTTGTTAATTAATAATTTGTTGGTCAATTTTTCAATTATAATTACTTATTCAAATTTTTTATTACTTGTCATTCACGTTTTCAATAAACATGTTATTCATGATTTATTTTCAAACATTTCATTGAATCAAAAAGGGGATTTGAAAAGATATAAAATTCAAATTGTCCTGTACCTATATGCATTTTCCAGTAAAATTACATCTGAACGTTTAACCTCATTTTTTCCCCCATGAATGAATCATTTCTAGAATTCACGAATATATGTATCTCTTGAAATGATCTTTCTAACACGCTAATGAACAAATAAATTGTAATTACGGTTAAAAAAAATTGTGACAAAATTGTGAATTTTCACATATATAAGAGTTTATAGAAAACCAAAAAAACAAGTTAAATTGTTGGTAGAGTTAAACTTTTTGACCATGTTTATTCTCACCTTGATTATCAGTGTTAGTGATTCATGTGTATTAAGCGTATTATATTGTGCATACAATGTGCCACCTTATTTCTATGTAAACCCTTCAATACCCATAATCAGACGATCAAAGCTCTTCAGTCATAAAAAAATAAGAAGAATTTGTCAAAACTCTGTATATATGCAACCCAAACCATTCCACACAACACGCTATGCGCGTTTGGGCGTGTATATATACACAATTAATTAATCTTCATCCATATCCCATCCAATCAAACTCACAACACGTACCTCCACTATTGATAATAAACAAAGGTGTTTCAAAAGTTCCACATAAACAACCAATTTTTCTCTTTTGGCTCAGAAACCATGGCCTATTCTACTAGCTTGAGAAACCACTTTGTGCTAGTGACCTTGGTGATCACCCTTGTTTTGCTCCTCCAAAGCTCGAAAGCTCCGGTGGAGGCGAGGATTATAGGAGGCGGTACCAAATTTATGGAAAACAATCAGTTTCTGTTGGAGTCCCTTCCGAGAGGGTCTATTCCTTCACCAGGTGCATCATGTGTACAAACGTGCCAGGAAAACCTAATTGCCCGCCCCAGAATGCAAACATGAACTTTGCAGGGCATATCCATGGTTTGAAGGCAAAGTTCCACAAAGACCGCTATTCGAACTGAATGTAATGACGAAAGAGCAGCATACTGGATCGGTCTATAGCTTCTTCTATGTTTTTTTTCCCCTCTTGTGTCAATAATGTGGTGTAGTTATTCATCAGTTGTTCTATTAGATTCAATAATTCCTTGTCAGTTCCAAGAAAATGCCAGTAATTAATTAATTAAATAAATGAACTTTTTTTAATTTCATGTGCATATAGTTTAATTTCATGGTTTGTTCATCTTGTTCAAATTTTTCATGCACGGGCCTTAATTAGTATATAACAACGTTTTGGTTACATCTCTATCAAACGTTTTTCATTTTTCCTTCTCCAAGCCTTGCTGTGGCCTTCTTACATACAACAGTATCCAACACTTGGTATATCAATTCATAAACTGATCTTCCCGTGGCAAACAATTCATGAATATCCTCTTGAGTTATTACATGTAACACCACAACCCCACTTGCGTTCATAATTAATATAATTAGTTTCTTGCAACCATATAATTAACAAACTTTCAATATAAAAAGCAATTTTTGACGAACCAAGCTTTGATTAGCCCATTAGCGCCCCCTTTCTGAAAATAAGCTGAGGGATCAAACCTTGGACACCAATTTAAAAAAAAATACAATGAAACTGGCTCTTCAGTTAATTTGGTTTGTTGGGTCTGTGAGCCATTTTGTACATCTATTGTTTTTCCAAATTTTGTTGGGTTCCTCGTCAGTAAAAAAATGTTACAGGAAAAAGAGATGAGAGCTACATAATGAGATATTGATATATAATCATACAACCAAAATTCGAGGATACCTCAAACGACCATATACGTCACTTGATTGAATTACTTTATGGTTATTTGTAGCAATGAAATTATTAACTGTAATAGTTGTGTTACATATAAGCATACGGATATTTTGGTGGGCATGAAATAAAGCAAATTTCAAAGGAGGACAATGAAGCTCGCATCCTCATCAATGAAGAGGGGTTGGTGTTGGAATTAATCCTTTATATGGTGAATGCGCGCATATTGTGTTTCAATAGAAACGCATCACATGGATGCTGCAAATATAAGAGATATCTTTTTTTAGTAAATATAAGATAAAATAGGGTCACTGTATTGAAAGAGATTTTTGTATTGAAACACAATGCAGAGAAGGGATCCTTCGGCCGGTGTTTGTTGATATAGTTGAAAATCTAAAATCTAAAATAAGAGAAGATAATGCAGAATTAATATAAAATAAATAGAAGATAATGCAAAGAGACAGCGTGAAAAGAGTAAAACATAAATATACGAGAGACTATATCTTAGTTTTTATTCACTTTATAAAGAGAATTACATGATATATATTTATAGAGTTAAATAACTAAATTTGAATAGATATAAATCTCAATAGAGTTTGTTAACTAAAACATCATATTACAACTCGGTCAAATTATTTACTTCTAATAGATACATTGCGACACCAAACTTGAAGGTTTGTCTTCTGTATGGCACAAAAACTGGCCCGACAAATGGAGTACTATCAAATGGGATGAGATTTGGACTGTGTGTAACAGAACTCATCTCTCTATGGCTAACCTGGATTGGAGTTGTTGGTTCATTCCCTTTTGATCTTTCCCAGCCCATCAAAGTCAACGTGGATATGAAAATCATTTTTTCCTGTCTGTGTGTGTTTTAAGTATATAATATAATATTATATGATAACGTTTGTCCTCATAACAGTACATTAGATAATAAAAAGTTATGGGAGAGTTTTGTGTCTTCTATGATATTTTGCATCTCATCGATCTCTCTATTTTAGTGCATTCTTCAATATCATTTCATGAATATAAATTTAAACCGTATCACATAATTATATGTTTCTTGTGTGGTGTGATGTAATGTAAAAATATGTATCTGTATCTTATCCATATCTAAAATATTTCTGATCAGATACAGATATGATGATATCTAATATGAAAATATCTATATCCGAAATATTATTATATCATTATTTGTTATATTAATATATAATATTTTTAGGATTAGTTTGAGTTTTATTTATTTTTTACTTTTAACAATGTAATATTTTGTGTGTATATTTTATAATTTTATGTTTTATATTATGTAATTATTAAATTTTTACATATTAAGATATTAAATATATGATTTTATTTTTGAACATTTCATATTAAAAATTATTTGAAAATAACCCTTCTAAAATAATTTTCAAATTTAATCTTGAGAGCAAACTATTAACAAAACTATATAATTACTGGAACCGATTAGGTGCGGCGAACGGCGGGTGCGGCAGCGATCACGGGCCGTCGATCACGGGTCCATCGCATCGGACGATCGGGTGCGATTCACGTCGATCGTTGGATGCGATGGACCCGCGATCGGACGGCCCACGTCGCGGCCGCATCTGCCGTTCGCCGCACCTAATCGCGAGCGTATAATTACTTGAATTTGAATTAGGATTTTCTTATAGGATTTTAAATATTCGTCTGATATCGAATAGATATTTTTTTTTCGAATAGATATTTTTTTTTCGAATATCCACCGCGCATACTGATATCAGTTTTAACAATATTGGATCATTTCATGTCTACATAAACCATTTGATCCTTATAATTGAATGATAAAGAAAAATAATAGGTCCCATCGTCTCTATGTTCTTGTACTTATTCCGTACATGTAATCTAGTGAACGCATCCCGAAAAAATGAGTATTATATTTTGACTGTGCGAAATATAATAACGCATCACGCATCACGAACATAGTACCGAAAAAAACAGTCAACACGAATATTTGTCAAAACTCTCTGTCTATGTAACCCATGCAAAAGTGCAACATGACCATGTCAAAACCCTGTATCCATACAACCCAACCAAAGTTACACGTCTGACCATTAAAGAAGAAGAAGAAGCACCACCACTACCCCATCCCACACTACAAGTCTATGCGCGTTTGGGCTTGTATATATATACACACACATAATACATTTTCATATAACCGACACAGTCAAACTCACAACACATACCTCCACTATTGATATAAAAAAAAACAAAGGTGCTTCAAAAGTTCCAAATAAACAACCAATCTTTCTCTTTTGGCTCAAAAACCATGGCCTACCCTACGAGCTTAAGAAACCTCTTTGTTCTATTGACCTTGGTGATCGCCCTTGTTTTGCTCCTCCCAAGCTCGAAAGCTCCAGTGGAGGCAAGGATTATAGGAGGCGGTACTAAATTTACAGAAAATGATCAGCTTTTGTTGGAGTCCCTTCCGAGAGGGTTTGTCCCTTCACCGGGTGCATCATGTGATACGAACGTGCCAGGAAAACCTAATTGCCCGCCCCAGAATGCTAATATGAACTTCGCAGAGCGTATCCATGGTCCGAAAGCAGAGTTCCACGAAGATCGCATTTCCAACTGAACATAATGAAAAAACAGTATTCTGGGTCGATCTATATCTTCTTCTAGGCTTTTTATTTCCTCTCGTGTCAATAATTTGTGGTGTCATTTGTTCTATTCGATTTATTAATTCGTTCTCATGTCCAATAAAATGCAAGTATGTATTTAAATAAATGAGTTTTTTTCATGGAATAATTTCATGGGATATAGTGTCAATTCATGATTTGTTTAGTGTCATCTCGTTCATCCATGAGTCTCGGTATATCACAATCTCTGTCAAACGTACGTTTTAATTTTTTCTCTTCCAAATTAACCATGCCAATGGCCTTCTTTATGACCTACAAAACATATCCAACAAAGTTTCCAATTACCAATATTAAAAAAACAACTTAATTATCTATGAAAACCCATGCAGGATTGTATTGAAAACAATTTAATAATATAGGTGGAGGAAATAACTGCACCCGATTGAGCATACATTGATTTGGTGAAATATTATAAATTATGTCAATATTTTATCATAGCTAATGGCGAGATAACTACAAATAGGCCATAAGACGGACTGTGTGTACCAGTGCCCTATATTATCATTAGTCCAATGGGCATTTATCGGTCCTCTTAAATTTTTTCATTTTCGGTACAATCTTTTGCATGTATGATATATATAATAAATGAAAGGAAATGTTTTTTTAGTGGGTTATAATATAATATTCCGAACCCATACGGAATTCTACAATAATCTGTGTATAAAAAAGAAGAGGCCTATACAGAAGTCAAAGGGATTTATTTTTTTAAGAAAATGATTGACCTCGCTATCCCGATTATATTAATCGAGGACACAAAGGTTTGAAATTAGATACATAGGTGATAGAAATAGGAGAAAAAAAGCATGAGGAAAATAGAAAGAAAAAACAAGAGCCATTGCTACCAGATAGAAAAGATATCCATCTGACTTGTCAAAGGAATAGTAGTTGATTATACCAATGTGCACTAAGGGAGGAAAAAGCATTCAGAGGCCTATTCGTATCCCCTCAGTGTATGAAATATATCGAACAAACCCAATATGAATGCTAGTATTCAAAATAGGAGGATACTTCACATGAGTGCGATCTAAGTGGGTTTGAAGCTATGGATGCCCTTCCATATAAGAGAAGACACCCTCTCGGATGCTACTTCAATGATCCACCGACCAAGTATGTAGTCCTATTTTCTTTTCCACTACAAAAAAATAGGGTTTCACTAAAATCATTGTCTTAAGGGTGCAACTCGGATGGGTTAAACCAGACCCAACCCAACTCATGAGTAGGTTTGGATTGTGATTTTTCTTTGCTGGGTTCAACCCGACCTGAATCCTTCTCTCTCGTTCTCTCATGCGGATCGATTGAAAGTAGAGTTTCTGCTTTGATGATGATTTTGCTCTCCCTTTCATTGAGGAAGCATAATTTGCATTATCTCGTGTTTGGATCAGAGGATAGGACAATGCAAATCGAATCTGTTTCTTTTCAGTTGGGTTACGTTGTGTTTGTAGTAATTTTAGACAATGAAAGTTTCAGTAAAAATTAGTTTGAACATTGAAGGTGAAGATTTTTTGTGATGTATGACAGATTTGGAAAGAAATCATTGCAGAATATTTGATTTCAAATCTGTTATCAAAATAAATTTTTATGAGATTTTATTTAGGAATTTAGGATTTTTAGAATTTTATATTTTATTTTATTAGATTTTAATAATTATCATTGTAATTGTGTCTTTACTATTTTTAGTAGAGTCATAATTCACATTATGAACATTTATTTTATGTTTGTGGCCTATATAATGAGTGCCACCATATTTTGTAATAGAACAACTTTTGATCAATTATATTTTGAATTTTCTCTCTTTTGAGGCTTTCTTCCTTGTGGATTCAAGGATTCCTTGTGGATTCAAGGAGCTTATGAGATCTCAACGTTGGTTGGATCTTCTATCGTTTTCACGCTGCTTTAGGTGGTATCAGAGCGAGGATTCGCCTGGCTTCGACGACACATAGCCGTGCGAGAAACAACCATCTCATTGACGGTGATCGTGGGGTGCAGGAGCTGTTTCGGCCGTTGCGGGAGAACCAACAACCACTTCGAGAGGAGTTTCGTCAACAAACGCGGCATACTCTTCGTGAGGTGAAGGTTGGCGTAAATCTCAACACCGACAACAGACGACCTGGGTGTGACAGGATGCGCGCCGAGGGATTCGCCCGAGGCCAACCTGTTGCTTATAATGGTATTGGACAAAATTCTCATTATCTACCCGATTATGAGGATGACTTGGATGATGAAAGCGGTGAACTGTACGACTATCAGCCGAGAAAGCGGCACACATATTACAACAACTATTTTTCAAAGGTGGACATCTCATATTTCAATGGTAATTTGTCAATCGATACGTTCCTTGATTGGATCTTAGAGATTGATAAATTTTTT